>JAKSZP010001520.1:0-144867 GCA_022478985.1 Massospora cicadina | reverse complement strand
TGAGATTTACAAAAAGGGGATACTGTAACGCACCGGCTCCTTCCAATGAGCCACAAATGAGTTGGGAAACAGAATCCATGTTACAGACCATAGGGCTGACAGGGCTCCTGATACTACTCTCCTTGTGCGCGCGCTACAAGACTGGACAAGCACCCCCTGGAAGACAGTTGCAAGTATAATTAACCCCAGCAACATGCCTTGACTCCAAGACAAGGTATAAAGGAGGCAATAGCTCTCCCAAGCTCACTCTCCAAGTCCAATTCTTGTTGATTCAAGCCAAACATGGCTGCAGTTAGGCAATATTTTTAAAATAAACAAAAGTATAAATATATGAATTTTAAGTTCTTTTTATTTAATATTGGCCAGGTCGATAGAAAACAGAACTGAGAAGCCTCCAGCTCCCAGTTCCTTCCCTATATACACATGCTACAAGCTAATATAAAATATAACACAAGCTTATGGTGCAAATCTGACTGATGCTTGGTGTAAACCTTACAGCAGGATCGCGGAATCCTCACTCAATGGTTCTGTGACAGTTCTGATCCTCAACAGTTCCGCACCAGTTCCATTTCAAATTCCAAACAAACCGCGAAACTTCCAAGCACCCATTCCATTCCATTCTTGATTCAAAATCCAAACTGAATCTCGAAACTCCCCATTTTACTTGATTCTCATTTTTCCTCGACTTGGACGCCCATCTTGCTCCTTGGCCTCCTTCAAGCTCCTGCCCCTTAGGCGTCCCTGCCAGGACCAACTCCCCCTCCTCCTCCATACGTCCAGACACAGCCTGCCTTGTCTTACCAAAGTTCAGGGCAATGTGATGCTGAGGATAGACCTCAACCATCACAGATACACGAATTATAATCAAGCAAAATGAGGACATTTGGCAAATCAAGAGGATTTATGCCAAGATTCAATATGAACGAGAGTAATTCAAAAAAGGAAGAAGAATAGAAGATTACCAAGATGAGGATGCATCCAGCTGGAAAACTGAGGTATAAAGAGTCTCATGAAAGATTAAAAGGGTTATTCTTTTATGAGGAAAAGAGGAGCGCAGAAAAGTCTGCAAGTTATACTCAAAAAAAGGTAGAAATAAGGGGCGATAGCTCCATATATATTTTATTGAGTTTTTTAAGAAATCGGTGATCCTCATATCATTCAATTTGGTTGCTCAGTGGCTAATACCCTGTGCAAATCCACTCAGCGGAAGTGGACCCAGAAACTGAGAATCAAAAGTGGTGCTCACTACAGGGGCCATTAGCAACTATAGTTGGTAAAAAACAATGTTGAGTCCTCATTTGTTCTGACATAACCTGATTGGATTCTGAGCGGGGTATGCTGAAGAAGCCTGGGAGGCACCAAACCCTGAACCAACATTACTTACTGTTACTGAACAAGGGGATGATGAAGTTATGATTAATTTGCAATTTGAGAATTTCCTGGAGCTGATGACCAACCAACAAGGATGCTCCACAAATGTAACTCCCCAACAACTGAGAACTATTATAAAATGGCTGTTGCGCGTAAATTGCTTATATGAGGATGAGACTGGGGAAAATGCCCTGAGTCTGTTCTATAACCAACGCGATCAAGAAAATCAATACATGCTGTATATGTCTTATTTAGATGCAACTACTACAGGGTTAGCTCGCCGCCTCAGTACCCACAGAATTGAGGAGTATTTAGTCGCTTATGTGCAACCTATGATTCGCCAGCTACTGCATGTTCTGGATCGCCATGATATTGAAATCGGAGATGTATTGCAGTTCACACAAGCACAGCAGCATGATACTCACCTCCTGCTTGACCACCTTGATCGTTTGTTTTCTGAAATACAAGGGCGCTGGCACATATGGATCATTGTGTTGGGGATGTCTGCCATTATTGGACATTCTAGTACCACAGTTAAAAACTTAATTATCTCAAGTAATAAGATAACTGCTGGATCAGCATGGCCTATCAGCAGAGTGGAATAAGGATGTAACAACCTTGGGGAATATTACCGAGCACTGTATGATGGAGCTAGCTTAATGGCGGAAGCTCTTGAAGTCATGATTGCCCAGCTCAAGGAAAGGATGACCCTGTTGGAACAGCAAGTGCCAGCCCAAGTTGGCTCTCTATTGACAGAAGTAAACCAACTCCATATTGAATGGAATACTCAGCAAACAACAGATAATGCGCATATCCTTTGGTCAATGTCTCCTGAGTATCTCCAGCTTATTCTTCGAGTTACACAACTGGAAATCGTTAGTCAGGATGAGCACCAATGAGCCTTTCCTCTTCTCATCGGTGAGACAAGAGAGTATGCAGACATGCAAGGGCGCCTTGATTACCTTTGATGGACCAATGAGGAATTGGTGCAGGAAAGATCCTCCCTTGTTAACCAAATAAACAATGCCAACCAGTAAGCGGAAAATGTAAGCTGATAGTAAACCTACCTGCAGAATATAATTGAGGAGATTCTTTTGTGATTACAAACTATGGAACAAAAACTGAATGAGGAAAGGGAATGCCGGTGGGAATTGCAACATCAGTATGAAATGCTGCAACAGGAATTTCAGGATGGACGGTGTAAATGATATTTGGTTAAAGTGAAGAAGTTGGTTAACAAACAGTTCATGGGGCATACCAGAACTGGGGGGAATGGGGCTTTTAGTTGTGACTCAGGGGAAGAATGTTATGGATCAGCAAATGAGTATCCATTGGGCTGTACAATGGACCTTCCACGTGACACCACTTCTCCTGATTCCATTTTGATGGGTCAAGCTCATCTGGACAGCTGTATGATAATGCATCAAATGATGGTTCCCATAGTCGCTCCAAAGACAATTCGCCTGCCCCTTGCAGCAGGACCCTAGTGCAAAGCGATTTCATTCATATCAAAAAATTACCTCCTTTCAGTTGTAACGGGAACCTACATGGTTACTTTAAATGTTTTGAATTCGCTGTGGAAGGGGCTACCAATCAAAAAAAGTGAAGTTGTTGCTGTCCACTTTAGATGTGGAAAGTGCTGATAAAGTGACCTGCTATCTTCCAAATAGCTTGGTGTCTTACTCCCAAGTAAAAGCAATCATTATCCGGCTGTTTGGGGGCGCTAACAAGATGTCTTAACGGAAAGCCAAATTTATGACTATACAGTTTTACCAAAATGAGACTCTGTCAGAATTCGCTGAGCAGTTTTTTCCAGAAGCACAAGTTCTACTTGGGGCTATTATTTTGACCACTTAGATGTAGGTATAGTGATGACAGCGGTGATCAATCCATATTGGGAACTATATAATGCTATGTCTCATGTGTTGGATGGGGATACCAGACTTATTTGAATTGTGAACACCTTATGTCAACTCTCTGCCACAAACAGTGCCCCCAATGTAGCCCAAGAATCTCCGTTGCCCCCACTCCATCCCTTTCTGAATATAGGCCATAGCAACTGGGTTATCAGCCGCTGGAACATATTCATTCCTCATAGGAGTCAGTAAACCCTTTAACAGCCCATGTACACCTCACCAGTTTGACTGAAATCTTGGAACCTTGCCAGCAATTTTTGACCTGGTCTTTCTGGCCCAAATCATATATGCGCACCCTTTATGAACACTTGCTTCCAGTGCGGACAAAGAGGGCATTATGCTGCCAATTGCCCTAGCAAACCAAAAGTGTACGCAATGTCAACTAAGATAATTGAGCAGTGAGAAGCTCGAGTGGAGTAGAGATGGGATGCTCTATCTCCGCTAAGCCCAATTCACTTGTCCCTAACAATTGCCAAATGACTTTCTGAGTAGAAATCAAACCTCAATCGGATGATTTGTTATACTAGCAGCTTCCTTTGGATACCCCTGCTTCTGCTTCCAAGAGAAAAAGTTTACCCAATCAGGCTGTTTTCCACCAAGACGTGCAGAAGCCATATGCGTGACAAATCCTGGAACAGACTGGCACCAGCAACGCGGATCCTTCGCCAAACATCTCTCCTTTAGTAGGGGTCAATGTAGCTATTCTGTGGAGAAAATCACTAGTGAGTATCCTCAGGTTGGCAAGGGTATTTCTTCCTCCTTGAGTAGCACAAAGCCCTTGAACGTACAAGTAATAAACATTGATGGTTCTTCTTACTCAGAATGTACTTATTGCAATATACTTGTTCAAAACAGAAAAATCCGCGCTATCATGAACATGGGAACACCTGTGAACATAGTCTCCACCTGGTTGGTGGATAAACTTATGTTGAAACCGGATGTGGACCATCAATTAGTATATGGGACCGCGGGAACGCATAGCACTGTGTTGGAAGGAGCATATAGCGCATTGCCTCTACAATTCAGGTCAGTCCAGGTGTACGCTCCAGCAGTGGTTTTGCCAGATAATCACTACAATATGTTAATTGGCGCGGCTTACATGAGGAAATTTGGCGTTGTGATAAATATGGTGGACAAAACCCTTACTATGTTCAGCCAACAGATTCCAGTATATTTTTCCTCTGGTGGAATCCCAACGGATCCAGTCCACTATAGTCAGGTCAATCTAGCATACAGTGATGGAGTGATTGCTGTTTGATATCAGTGACTGAGTCACCGGACCAAGATCCTCCCCAACCAGATATATGAGTACAAAGAAATCCCGCTTCAAGCAATGCGCGCTTTAAGCCTACCATCTGGAAACCAGAGCATGATAGGGACTGGGCTTGAAATTGAAGTCCCTAAAGGTCTTTATGGAGAAAATATGGCGCCTCATCAGCACTTGCAGCTTGAACCACATGTGGCTCCAGGGTACTGCTTCTTGGGAATGGGGAGGTGAAAGTGCTGCTAGTGAACCTACAGAAGGAGACAAGAATGATCTAGTGGCACCAAGTGGTGGCTTACCTACACTTCATCCCTATAGGGGAAGTTCATCATATTCATGATTTTGGCTCCTGGGAGGATCTTGGACTACTGGCTTGCTCCTCGTTTGGCGTACTGACTGTGGTTCCATGGGAAGCGCTCAAGTGATTATTGGTAGATCAGCAAGATAAGGCTATGGCATTATTTGAAAAGTATCAGGATATTTTCGCAAATAATGATCATGACTTGGGGTGTGCTCAAGGGGTGGTATATTGGATAGATATGGGGGATCACCCTCCCATTTGTTCGCGTCCTATTAGACATTAGAAAGCAGCAGAAGAGGTTGTCTCTGACGAAGTGGATAAACTTATTGAGCAAGGAATGATAGAGCCATCAAACAGTTTGTGGACATCACCTGTGCTCATCGTAAAGAAAAAGGATGGCTCAAATTGGGTGGTTATAGACTATCATGAACTCAATAATGTAATGAAGAAGGATTCTTACCCTCTTCCATGGATTGACAATGTATTAGACCGATTGGGTGGGGCGAACTATTCTTCCACCATGGATCTGATCTCAGGGTACTGGCAGATCAAATTGCCATTAATGTAATGGGAGAAATGTGCGATCACTACCTTGAGAGGGTTGTTCCAGATGATGCACATGCCGCAAGGGCTGTGTAATGCTCTGGCTACGTTCCAGCATGCCATGGATATGATTTTAGGTGATTTAAAGCTGTCCTGCGTCTTAGTTTACCTTGATGACATCAATGTGTTTTTGTGGATGTTTACAGAGCACATGGCCCACTTGGAGCAAGTGTTTCAGCGCCTCACTTCTGCTAATATCAAAATTAAGCCTCAAAAGTTCCATTTCTTTAAAGAGAAATTGGAATTCCTCAGGTTTGTTGTGGATTCAAACGGGCTTAAACCGCAGCTGGCTAAAGTAGAAGTGATAGGCTAGATGACTCAGACAGGAAATAAGTGGGACATTCAGGTGTTTCTGGGGATGGTTGGGTATTACTGACAATTCATTCCCAATTTCAGCTGCATCAGGGCCCTGCTTTTCGAGTTATTAAAGAAAAACGCTTCTTTCAATTGGACAGAATGATGACAGAACGCTTTTGATGTATTGTGTGCCGCGTTAGCAAGTGCACCCATTTTGCAATACTCCAACTTCGACAAAAAGTTCATAGTACAAACTGATGCATCTCTCGCTGCTATTGGGGCAGTATTATCCCAGAAGGATGATGATGGCGTGGAACATACTGTCGCATTCTGTAGTTGAAGCTTGAACTGTCATGAATGAAACTACACCGTAACCAAGTGAGAGTGCTTAGCTGTGATCTACGCTCACAAACAGTTTTGGGTATATTTGCATGGGGTAAAATTTCAAGTAGTGACAGATCACGCTTCCTTGCACTTGCTACAGAATCTGCGTGAACCGGAAGGATGGCTCACACGTTAGGCTCTGAAGCTGCAAGCATATGATTTCAAGATTTTACATTGACCTGGAGCAAAACATCAAAACGCGGATTGTCTTTCTTGATTGCCCACAGTTGCTATTACAGCAGATTTAGCTGATATAATGTACAAAAAGATGGTGGCGAACAAATACCAGGATGAGCCGCTGCAGGTGATCAAGGTGTTAGATGGACTCAGGGAGATTACCTTTGTACAAGGGGAAGAATTATACAAGCGGATTGGAGACTTGACGCTGAATTTCCCTAAGCCTTCATATAGACCCTCGATAATTATGGATGCTCATCAGGCTGTAGGCCATGGAGGATTGTGGAAGACGCTAGAGTTTTTGCAACCCCAATACTTCTGGGAAAGCATGCATTATGACATATTGGAAACGGTTAGTTGTAGCCATCAGTGTCAAGTGTAAAAACCTTTCCACAAGAAAACCTCCTACCAACTAGTGAAACCCCGGTTTGCATGGCACACCATTTCCATTGATGTAGTGGGACCTCTGCCAACTAGTGCCAATCAATCCAAGTATATAATTGTTGCCATCGATCATTTGACCTGATGGGTGGAGGCCAGGGCTATTACAACTTGGGCGCGGTAACTACTGCCAAGTTTATTATGGAGTGTGTTATACAGCGGCATGGCTGCCCACAGTTCATTCTGACAGACAACGGAACCAACTTCACATCACATATCCTGCCAAAGTTAAATGAGTTGATGGCGATTTGTGGGGTTTTGACCACCCCATATCACCTGGAATCAAATGGGATGGTGGAGAGAGTCAATGGAACCCTAGTGAACATACTCCACAAATTGATAACAGATCAGCCCTCAGAATGGAGTGCTCTTCTACCTACTGCTGTGTTCACTTATAATATCAGATATCACTCAGCCACTGGTAAGAGTCCATTTCAACTGCTGTATGGTTGACATCTGGCTCTGCCTGCCTTGCTATATTCGTGTGTAGAGGACACTGGTGGGGTGAATCCTCAGCAATATCATAATCAACTCACAGATACATTGATCAAGTTGCAAATGTAAGCCTACTCCACCAGTTTGGCTAAGAATATTCACTACCAGGCGGCCAACCAGAAGTGGCGGAGCAGACTTCCATTGTTCGCTGTGGGGAACTATGTTTTATTCCACAAACAGCATGGATTCAGACAAAAAAAATAAGCTCTCTGACATTTGGGTTGGCCCATTTGAGATTATTGAGAAGACTGGCATGGATGTTTACACAATTAAGAAACCCGCTAAGGGTCAGATTATCAACTGAGTCCACACGAAGTTCCTTCAAGCATATAAACAGTAAGAGCCTATTGTTTAGTCAAAGGGGGGTTAATGTAAGGAAGTGATATGACTGGACAATATGCTACCCATATTGGCAGATTGGAGGGGGATCAAGACAAGTCTCGAGATTTATGAAAAAGGGATAAATGAATTATAATCAAGCAAAATGAGGATGTTTGGCAAATTGAGAGGAATTATGCCAAGATTTGATACAAATTAGATTAATTTGAAAAAGGAAGAAGAATAGAAGATTACCAAGCTGAGGATGCATCTGGCTGGGGAACTGAGGTATAAATAGTCTCATGGAAGATTAAAAGAGGATAGTCTTTTACAAGGAAAAGAGGAGCGCAGAAAAGTCTGCAAGTTATATTCAAAATAAAATTAGAAATAAGGGGTGATAGCTCCATATATATCTTATTGAGTTTTATTAAGAAATCAGCAATCCTCATAGCATTCAATTTAGTTGCTCAGTGGCTAATACCCTGTGCAAATTCAACTCAGTGGAAGTGGACCCAGATGCTGAGAATCAACAAAGTGGAAGGAGTCTGAATTAATAAAGAAATTAATGTTTTAGAAAGCTGCTTGGGAAAAAGACATAGAAAATTCCGCAGTTTCAGAATAAAGTAACGCAATTTTAAATTGATTACAGACCTTAAAAAACTCTTTATAGCAACCTTTCCCAGATGGAAGCTGATTTAGCTGACAGCTATCTAGATGAAGAAAATTTTTCTAGGAAATAAAATCCCCCAAAATATAATTTCAAGGCTATTGCAAAACTTTTGAAGATGACTCTTAAGAATATTCAGTAGTTAGTAAGGTTATTGGGCAATTACCTCCTATCACAGTAGTGACTGAAGAATCTTGAAATATTCCAAAGCTACCTATTTTCTGAAAGGATAATGCCCCAACCTTTTCTACTTTTTTAAAATGCTTATATTTGATATGGCAACCATCATAAAGCGGTGATAGACATCAATTGTTTAGACATTGATTAAAAAATATGCTATTGACCCTCTTAAATGTGGATAATTGGACATATGAAGACACAAAAGATGTGATTATGAATGAGTTCATCATCCTTGAATGGATGGCTAGCCGTAAACAGGAGTTTATAAATGCAGTTTAAGAAAGATGAGACTTTAGTCACTTTTAAAAACATTTTTAACAGGAAGCGCAAATTCTAACAGTTGCAAAGGTTTTATTGGACTTTGATTCTTGTATTGTCATGCAGATGACTCTTAGGCCCCTATAGAGACCTACACTAAGCCATGGTTTCTGCACTAGCAATCCAAAACTTTGCAAATGGTGGTGTATCTCAAGATGTTAGATTCACCATTTTGAAGCAACTAACCAAAACTTTAAACCAATTTTACCAAGAGTACTCAAACTTTCAAGGAAAATCAATCAACAAAATAAGGATTTCCAGAACTGAGTACCAAATGGGAAAATCCTGAAGGGCAAAAATAGATAAACCAATCCAAGAACCACTGATATAGATGTCTTGTATCTGGACATCTTGTCACCCAGTGTTGATGAAAAATTAAAAGAGCAAGTGAATCTTGTTCAAGATCAAGAGAAGGAAGTGGCAAGGATTTGGGAATGATTCAGAAGTCTAGATAAGGAACAATATAGTTCTTCAACCAGACCTGTTTCACCTGATCTCTTAAAGATGATCTGGAAATTTCCGCTTTTTTGTAGATGAAAATACCTGATAAGCTCTATTAGGTAATAAACTTGAATGTAAATGCGATTGCAGAGCAATGTAAGGATTTAAATGCTAAGATAAAAAAGGAGTTCGCTCAGCTTTAAGCTCATTAGCTAATGGAAAAGAAAGTAACCATTTAAAACGTTGAAGATTTTCTCAATAGCTTGATTATGTAAACATTTCCGTTTCCATTAGCTTTATCAAAGAATTCTTTCCTGATCTGTCTGCTCAATTAAATTATAATTTAGAGATAATGTCTAATGCCACTATTCACTCAGTAAACACTTTATAACATCACTTTGAATGTACCTATTCAGATATTCTAGCTAATTGATTAGAAGTATTAGGTATAATTAATAGTGGGTCACATATCAATATTGTTTCAGCCAAAATGGTAAATTGAAAATAGGATTATCATGATTTAGATCCTAGGAAAAAATATGGAAAAGTTAGGCCAAACTATACAACTTCCAATGTGAGATATAGTGCATTGCTTATTCTGTTCAGATTGCTGGTTATGTTTCAGATTAGGCTGTGAACACACCAGAGGATCATTCCTCCCCCAGCGGAATTCTTAGAATTCACTCCAAAATCAGTGGAAGCGTGGGCCACTTACCCATAGATGGAAATGATTTAGCCCTTTTTATAGAATCAAATGAGGCAATAACTTTACCCTACAATTAGAGTGATGTCATGCAAACTTTTCACACTAACACTTCAGACAATTTACTTAATGAAGACAATGGCGTCACGCAAGTTCACTATGAAAATTGGCCACTTTTTATACCTCCAGGGGGCAAAATAATTTACAGTTTACTAATGACAAAATGATGATTTGAACAAGTTACTCCAATAAGAGCAATCTAGGCTCCTGAGTGAATATTACCAGATCCAGACAACAACCAATTATCAGAGTCACTCAAAAACTTGATGTGAGGTACATTTAGGTTGCGCCTTCAAATAACCAGATGTTGAAAAGTATCTTACCAAATCTTGTAATCAAGCAATATCTGGAGAAGATGCAACCACCCATAACCCTGTAGCGGGAACAGAAGAAAGGGCCCCTGGACATCCAATCTCAGGAAAACTTCTGCAAGAAGGAGCTCACAGATAAAATAACTTAGCCAAATGGATGAAGAATCAAAAGCGGCAGTTAGACGCCATCTAACTAAGAGATCATAAATATTCTAAATATTGACACATCTTTATCTAACTTTATATCACAATTATTATTCATAGTAATTTTTGATTTTTCACTAGAAGTATAAAATGCTTCACTTTTTTACATTAATAACAGACCAAACCACAGAATCTCAGTCTTATCCTTTTTATCTCACTTATAATGATTTAAGTGAACTTATCGCCAATATCTAGTCTGTGACTAGCAATTGAGCAAAATACAGTAACCGGTCTATCTGCTCTTCTTGACCAGGACACTATATATTGCAGATACCTTAGAGATGAGCTGCCAAGGGAGAGGTTGGATTAGCTACCTTTAAGTCTCAAGGGTCAACGTACAATAAAAATGTCAGAGAGTGTCAACAAGAAATTTTTCCAAGGGCGTTAACAGTTTACAAAATATTGATGCTACAACAGGTAGCATCAAAGTTAAATTTTTTTACTAAGGATGATTATGAACCAAACAAAGATTTTCTGGTGCCTAATCTGTGAGTATTAGACTCCTGAGCAGTGAGTCAGTCTCACATGTTAAGCAAGCTGAGAATGGCGAGATGACTGGTGGTATTAGCGCCAGCCATAGTTTTGGCAAATCAAAATTATGACATCCTCATTGGAACTAAATTCCTGAGAAGATATGGTGGCAAATGTGATTTCAAGGGATCTACCCTAACTATATTGGGACAAACGTTGCCTTTGGTATATTTCCAAAAAGGGAACTCCGCCAATAAAAAATAACAACTTTTTAAATTTAAATTCACAATGTAGCAAAATCATAATACAATAAAAGCAAGTTGGTAGTAAAATCTAGGGGATGCCAACACATATCTTTGAGACCCACGGAATAACCCTGAGGCAAAAACGTTGACTATCATTTCACAAGAAACACAACTACCAGTTAATTCAAGTTTCCTATAGAAATTCCTTAACAATTGTATGTATAATAGTTACCCATGGAAAACGTTAGGATTTGAGCTTTGGATAGCTCCAGGGATTATATTCCAAGCCAGTGAGAGTTTTTTGTTATATTGGCCATACTGAGTAAAAACTGCTGAAGTTTTTGAAGAACCAAATCATCGTGTTTGCTCATTTAAATCCAAAAACCAAAAGCAGATTCTTCATAAATTTAGGGATGTTATATGATATGGGATTGCTAGATGCGATTGCAGAAAATTATATACTAGTGAATTAAAAGCAACTTGCTGAGTTAGTGAAACATCATCAGGAAGTACTATAATTGTCTAAAAGATATTGTTGATATATGCTCAGGAAAAATATAATCTAGTATGTTCAAAAAATGTGATATGTAAGGTTGATACAGGAGAATCTCCGCCAATACAGTTGTAACCAGTCTGACAAAAAAGCTTCTGAGGCAGTAGTTACTGAAAAAAACAATTAATTAATAGAGCATGGGCTCCTCATGCTATCTTTGAGTCCATGGGCTGGTCAATTCTTAATAGTAAAGAAAAAGGAAGGATCAAAATGTGTAGTGAATAATTATTGCTTGCTATAAAAATCTCTAAGAAGAATTTATATCCCTTGCCAAGGATAGAAGACGCCCATAATTAACTTAGTATAAGTGATATTCTTTTTGGCTAAGGATCTGATCTAGCGGTATTGGCAGATAGAGTTGAAAAAGGAATATTAGTATCGTTTGTGAAAATCACCGCACAAGGGTTTAAGCAGCAGACTGCAATGCCATAAGAACTATATAATACACCAGTTACTTTTTTATAGGCGTTAGGTTCCTTTTAGGCGACCTAAAATTAATTATGTTTTATTATATCTGGGTAATATCAACGTTTTTAGTTGGATGGCCACTAATTTACTTGAACATATGAAGGAAGTTTAATACTTCCTAGTGGCAGCCAATTTAGAATCAAGATAAGAAAAAATTTCATTTTTTAGGAAGCGTCTAATTATCTGAGTTTGTAATTACCTCCAATGGACTACAACCTCAACAGCAGAAGTACTGGCTATCATATTACTTAGAAACTTAAATTGTGTTTGGGATATACAAGTCCTTTAAGGGATGGTTGGCTATTATTGCTGATTAACCAAAAATATCACAAGAATTGCAGAACCAGTATTCCTTTTATTAAAGAATAAAAAATGGGTTTTAATAATAAGAGACCAAAGATTAAAAAAAATGCGTTACAAAAGTATCTAATGGTTAGTCCCTTTTAGAAGTATCCTAGTTTTTGATTAGCCTTTTATAATTCAGTCTGATGCCTCATTAATGGCGATTGATGCCATTTAAATCAAGTTGGTGATTACAGAGATGAACATCTGGTGGCTTATGTTAGTTGAACATAAACACTGGTTGTAAAAAAATAAAAAGTGATGGATTGCAAATGCCTTGTGATTATATATGTATGTGAACAAATTTGAGTGTGTAACTATGAAACACACCAAGGTTGTGATTAACAACTCATCCATATGCTATTTTCATAACTTTAAAGAACCAGAGGAGAGATTAGCCAAATGGTTTTTGAAGTTACATGTATACAATTTTAAAGATGGACAAGGTGAGACCACACATCAGGTGCTGATGGATTATCAAGATTACCTGCCATTCTTTTCATGTATTAGCAAGCGGATGAACTATTCCAATAAAAATTATTGAAAATATAAGGTTATTGAGACCCCAGGAGATTCAGAATAAAAGAAAAAATTGATTGAATACTCAGATATGAAGAACAGACAAATTTACAATTTATTGATAAAAAATATGCATTTCCTAAATCATCTGAACGTTCTACAAAATTTTAAGCTGCACACAAGGTCATATGACATATGGCTTGAGAGTGATGCTGGATCGATTGCCAGTATCATTCATGGAATTGCTAAACTATGATGTGGTGGATTACTTAGCCTGTTGTGTGGAATGTCAGCTCAAATCCCCATAAGAGTATGTAGGATATTGCTAGTGTACCCTGGGCTTGCATGACACTCATTGTCAATTGATGTGAAAGGGCCACTGGGTGTCAGTACTAATGGGAGTAAAGTACATAATAGTTCAATAGAAATTTGACCAAATGGGTCAAGCCCAAAGCCTTGAGTCATGTAGATGCAACAAGCACCGCGAAATTCATCCTGGACCAAGTAATATACTAGCACGGATGTCTGTAAGTGTTACTCAGTGACAACAGAACCAAATTAACCTCCTATGTGATAGCATGACAAAAATGAACTAATGTGGATCAGAGGTGTGGTATCTATTTCATACTGACTGTAAATGAACAGGATGGTAGAAAGAGTAAATGGTACCTCAGCAGTAATGCTAAGTAGACTGATAGAGAGGAAAACATACACTTGGAGATTTTACCTAAGTTTTTTTAAACTTTGCATATATAATCAGTCATCATATGGCAACTTATAAAACGCCCTTTAAATTTTTATATAGACAAAGAGCTACATTGCCGCCAATTTTATATATGGTATTAGAACCATATTGAGAATGAGTCCAAAGCAACATTTAACCTGAATGGAAAGTACTATGATTTAATTGTAATTTCAGCATTTGATACAACACTGAAGAAAGGAATTGGGCAAAACTTAAAGTTGATAATAACCAACTAGCACTAAAGGAATACTATGTTGATGATAGGGTAGCCTACTGTGAAACCCATTTTTCAGTCAAAGAAACAAATTTGGACACCTTATGGTTGGGCCCATTAGAAATTATTGCCAAGTCATTTATGGATGTCTATACAATAAAAAACATCTCCAATAGTCATATTATGTATAAGGGTCCATAGCAAATACTTAAAGTATTAGATCCAATAGAAAACTTTTTTCTGATTACTATCATTTTTAGTAATATGATTCAATTCAAAAAGCATAATTTTATAATCAACACCAGGCGAGATAAGTATGAATAATAAGGTAAAGAGCCTGGAGAACGCGGTAAAAGGCTTTGGACCCAGACCTGTACCGCCCAAAGGTACCAAGCGCACAGGTACAAACAAAAATCTCAGCAAAAATAAAAAACCCAAGGTGGCGCCTCCCGCGGGTTTCATCAATTTTTGGTAAAATATGGCAGCTACTTGGAAGTATCCCAATCACAACACTGTCATTGGTGGAACACGGGATATGAGTTTCCTGGGCATAGAAACACTGACAATATGGGAAAAGTTCAGCGAAGCCCAAAAAAATTTTTACCACATGTGGTGTACTTAACAACCCATACTATCCGCAGAGGTTGGGTAGATCTTGGGTTTGAAACTGCAGAAGAAACAAATGAAGCAGCAAAGGTCAGAGTGGTACTCAACCTTACCAATGGACAGCAATTGGTCCTGACCAAACGCACCTGTTGGACTAATCCAAAGACATTTTAATAATTTTTGACTATCTTCCAACCACACTGGTGCGCACAGTAGTCAAAAGATATCTCAGAGGAAGCTTGGAAGCCTATGGAGAAATTAAACAATTTGAAATGCAACAATTCCAGCTGATGCCAACCCTTAGCATGTAGAAGGCAATAGCAATAATTTCAATGAACCAGTATGTAGTAGAGGATATTACAAAAATCTCCACAATTGCATCCTTCACAATTAATGGGAAAAATCCCTACTGTTCTGCAAAACAGTGGAAAGTGCACCCCCCCATTTGCAGCCACTGACAGGACTTTGGGCACAAGATTCATGCTTGCCTCATGAAAGAAGGCCTGAGAGAAATGGAATTCTGTGAGGAGGAAATGGGCGAAGATGACTCAGAGTACACCAAAATCACAGATACTACACAAGCCTTCAACTGAGGAGAACACGGGCAATATAAAATAATTGACCCTATTTCCACAAATGAACAAAAAAATGGTCAAACAAGCTCGCAAGCTAGCTGCGGCCAGGTCAAAGGCCTCAGCGGAATCCACCATATTGCCGTACAGATCCAGGAAGACATGGAGGAATTTGAGTCCATGAACCAATATGATCCAGTGGAAAACCATAAACCCAATCCAACTAGTTTGAATTCAGCGGAACCCAATTCAGAAATGAATGCAGCAAAATTGGGGTTCAGTGAACCTCCAGAAATTGTAGAATTAACACAATTGGGAAGGAAAATCAACAATGGAATGCGCAAGAAAATAATGTGGCCAATAAAAATTCACAAGTGCACCACAAAAACATATTGAAACCAAGCAAAGCCAAGAGAGGAGCAAAACTGTGGCAATGAAAGGGGCAGAATACACCCCAACTCCTACTCATGGTTATGCTCTCCCGCAGCAGAGGTGCAGTGGAGAGCAATGTGAGCGAGGGAGTAGGGCTGGAAGGCCCTGCTAACCGCTCCTGAGGCGCATCAGGCGTCTCAGTAGAGATAGGGATGCTGCACATAGCGGGACTCAAGGCCTTAACGTCCCAGGCCAAGAAGTTGAGTCTCCTATGAAACCCACCTGTAGATATCCTGGCGGTGCAGGAAACCCACTGTCCACAGGGAGAGGAGGAGGCGTGGATAAAATGCTCCTCCCAACAATATCGTTTTTATCACTCCACTGTGGGGTGATAGTATGCGCGAACCAAAACTTTCTATTTATTAATAAAAATTTGTTCCTGGACAGCCACGTACTCACTGTAACCTTCTCATGGCACAACGAAGTGCAAACAATAGCTAGTGTGTACGCCCCAAATGGTGCACATGACCAAAGAGAATTTCTCACAGCCCTAACACAACTAAATCTACCAGCAAATACTTTCATAATGGGAGACATGAACTGCTGGATTAACCTAGAGATGGACTGAGGCCATACACAACAGAGATACCACAAGGGCAAGTGGAACTCTGAGTACTAAAGGCCACCCTGGGACTATATGATACACTGCCAAAAAGGCAACCCCTGCTACAAAACATGACACGCCCACATGTACACAATGGTACACTTGTCTCTATGTCGAGGATAGAACTAATACTCACACCAATAATTTTCCGTCACCAAACTCAAAAATTTAAAACTGCAAAAATTAAATTCATCAACCATCAGCTTGTTTCAGTGTCTTACAAGCTGCCAGAACCAAGTACCCAAGCACCCAGATGGTGCAGGATAAGCCCAGAAAGTTTAGCTGACTCAAAATTTTAATCCTGGATTTAGGAAATATCCTCAACCCAGGATTTTCAAACACACTTTTGCTTGGACTCACTAACCACCTGGGAAAACTTCAAAAAATCAACAACCCAACAAATTAAACATACATCGTCTAGAAGACACAGGGCAGTTTCAGCCACTATCAAACACACATTGGCTGAAATTGACCATCTAGAAAACAATGTACCAAGAATGGGATACAGCCATGGATGTGGTTGCAAATGGGTGGAGGTTTCTGCTCAGCTAAACACCCTGATCCGCGAACACCAACACCAAGTTGGAGTCCAATATAAATGCAGAAACATAAGAGATGGAGAAACTTGCTTAAGCTACTTTTTCTGCTAATTCCGCACCAGGAAAAATACAATAGCTTGTACACAGGTCCATCAACTGGACAAATCCATAGCAGAAACACCCAAAGAAGTTGCAACCAAAGTGCACAGGTTTTATATGAATTTGTATAAATCCAAGCCAGTCAAACCAGAAAAAATTGAAAAATTCCTTAGAAGTGCATATATCAACACTGCGGTTCAAAATAACAATTTAATTAACCTAATATTTTGCGAGGAATTATTAGAAGTAGTACGCGGTACACCAAGAGGGAAAAGCCCTGGACCTGACGGGATTCTCTATGAATTTTATATAATATATTTTATTAACATCTCTAACATTCTTCTAGCTTCAATGAACAAGTGTATTATGGAAACATGCCACCTACCTGGAGGAAAAGAAGCCTACATGGTCACTTTATTCAAGAAAGGAGACAGATTAGACCTATCCAACTGGCGCCCAATTTCCCTAACCAACACATATACAAAAATTTTCACAAAAATTATGGCTAAACGAATAGAAAAATTGCAACTGATGAAATATCCCCATCACAATACGGATTTGTCCCAAGAAGATCCATATGGTATAACATCCACACTGTTACAAATGTTTAACAGTCCAAAACCTCTGGAGCACTTGTCTTTTTAGAGCAACAAAAGGAATATGACAAGGTGAACTGGACCTATCTTAGGGCCTGCCTTCAAAAATTCAAGCTTCCAAATAGATTTATAAACTGGGTAATGTTATTTACAGAGTCTGCAACCATGGCTGTGTGGGGAGCAGGCTTCTTAACCAACCCAGTTATCCCACAGAGAGGACTAAAACAAGGAGGCCCCTTAAGCCCCCTACTCTTTAACTTTAGCCTAGACCCCCTAATCCAAAATACAAACACACTGCTCAAAGGAATCAACGTCAAGGGCCAACCACCAGTCAAAATGATGGCCTTCGCTGATGATTGTGTGGTGGGCATATCCAACAATAAGGACGCTTGCAGAATTGAGAAGATTATAAAAGACTATTAAGCCATAGTAACGCATCACTTAACACTGAGAAAACGGAAATTATACTCTTGGGGAAATATCAGACCCAGTGGATGCCATCTACACAGGGCCAACAAGCTATTACAATATCAAGACTCCTGACCAGACATAGGAGGCGAAAATAAGCAACGACCTCACTGAAACTTCCATCCATCACAAAGCCAACAGCTGGCCTGTTTGTCACTTGGGAGTATGGTTGGATTCAGGAGGTTACGCTAACTCCATGATAAAAAATCAACTTCAAGACAAAATATCAAAATGCATTGCCTCCTTACATGGACACCAAACAGGTTTAACAGGAAGGGTCACGGTAGCAAATTCTATGATTCTATTAATCATATGGTTCACAGCCCATGCAATCGCTTTCTCACCATCCTTCTTCAACACAATTCACACCATATTACAAGGATGGCTATGGTCCAACTAAAACCCCCCTGTACGCCTCAAACCCCTATTTAGTTCTAGAAGAATGGAGGAATGGCTTACTAATTATGTAGAGCAAGCAACCCATATACTGGGATCCTGGATAGCTCAGGTGACTAGCCCAGATCTTCCAGATACACACTGTGCCATAACAGCAAGACATAACTTCACACGTGCACTACAATTAAGAAACCCAGATCACCCTAACACATTAATCAAGTATATGGCATCCCATCCCACAGCTTCAGGACCACACGGCACTCTTGCACATTTTAAACAAATACTCCTAGCCACGAGAAGAGCGACATGGCGGATTCACATAAATGACCAAACCAGTCACCGAGGACGCCCAAGGCTAACTCACAGACAGGAGATCAATGATCAAATAGTCACAGACAATATAATAAGAAAAAGCCCAAATACCATAGCCAGGATAGATTACCTGGATCATATGGACATACCCTACAACCTGGAGACCCAAAGAAGAGTATGGAAATAAACACATCACCCTCTACTCCAACCCAGGATAAGAGCACATGTATGGAGGTGCATGAGGAGAGTATAATGAACAGCTGAATGATAAAATGCCAATCACACCTCACGTGCAATATGTGGTCAGTATGGAAGCCTAGCCCACCGTTTAGAGCAATGCCCAAAATCAGTGGCAGTATGAAAAGAGGCCATGCGACTTTTCCTCCAAGAAAACGGACATCCATTCAGCTAAGCAAGGAACATGTTCGCTATAAACATGGACTCTCCTATCCACCCATCTCTCAGGGTGCTAATAGTAGCAATAGAACTATGGACGATACAATGGTACCAGAATTGTTCACAGGAGCAGCGCCAACAATCCAAGAAGCCATTCATCGCTTCCACAGCCATATATTGAAACATTTCCAAGCATGGCTGTTTGGACATATGACCCCCTGTAACAGAAGGACAATCAACACATGGTTCCTCATATGGTTCCTAAAAGTTGATCCTTTCCTTCAAACATGCTGCATCCAAGAATAAGCCAGCATAACTCCACTTCCCTACCGTCCTAATCTTGGTGATCCTGGAGACAATAAGAGGGGCCTTGAACCCTCTTGGGTGTCTTTAATTGTAGAATTTCATTAGTTTTATCAATATATTGGAAGTGCTTGTCCCCTAGTTGACCTTCCTTAAATAAATAGATTTAATAGAAAATAAAAAGATAATATAACATATTTAAATGAAATGGCCAACCTGGGGACAATACCACACCAATGAAAGGTATTTGAATTAATGGGAAAGGAGGATAAAACCCAGAAAACTACATGCGCGGTGTATGATAGGCCAGGAACTCCATGGACCGCCTTGCTATTCGCTATCTTGGTTTGGGACATTGGTGCACAACGAGAACACAGTCAAAATCATCCCTAACAAAAAGTTCATCTACTGGGATCAAACTCAGGGAGGCAGAGGTAGAGGGTCCATATTCTACCACTGGGGTATCCTTTTAGGATAATATAACATAAAAAACAGAAAAATATACATAAAAATAATATATATAATAAATATTCCCTTTGAAAATAAGAAAAGAAATTTTTTTATAATATAAGCTTAACTTTTTGCAATCTTGTGTATCAGAATGTGTTCCCATTTTTCGATGTTTCAGGAGAGAGGGGATGTACTACTATGTTAATGACGATATTAATTAAGACCAAGTGATTGTGGTTGTTTTTGAGGACCAGTTCATGTTGAAACCAAGTCCACTATGATTGTCATGAGTCACAAAGAAAGAAAATTTTAAGATTTGCAATTGTGAATTTGTGAGATCTGTGACCTGGGTGAAAACAGGCGTTCAGGATTTTAGAATCAGCAAGTATGACCAAGTAATCCTGGTATGTCATATAGCTATGAGAACTGTGCTCATGTGAGATGGCAGTGAACTTGAGAAGAAGAAGAGGATGAGGAACCGTGCTGCTATGAATGACCATGAGAAGAATCATTGAGTAAGGGGAAATATCTAGCTCTGCTGAAACATGAGAATTCTATCTGACTGTAGAATGATGATAAAAATAATTTATTTTAATCATTCTGGCTGACTCATGCCAAAGAACAAAGCAACATCTACCTCCAAAACACCATCTTAACTAGATATTCTGGTCAAAATGGTGATGCGTTGGGATTTTTGAATGCCCACATTATCCATCAGTGACAAATTATAAATACTATCTGTCATATCCCTCATTGTTTAATTCATACATAGTAACCTTAAGAGATGTGAAGTTATTAATGTTTCTAGCTATTATTAGTAATGTTCACACGAGACATTAGTTTATTCTATCTTGTGAGTTTTTAAACCTGACAATTTTGGCTCATCAGAGGATCATCCTTGACAAAATTTGTAAGGATTTTAGATTTTCTTTTTAATTATCAACAATTAACTTTCTTACGTGGATCAATTAGGAATTGCATTAAGTCAATAAGGGTGTTTTTGGGTTATTGAAGCATTGTCAATGCTTTTTGTGGCAAAAAACTTGTAAATTGGCCTGATAAAGTTGTTTCATTACTTATTCAGGATTATAACTTGTAAAAATAAATCTGCTGGGGTTGTATAAGGGCGTTGGGACACTCTATTTTGTAATTCAACACATGGGGGGTTAATTTAATCGATGGAGGACATGATTAGGTGGATATAGAGTTCATATTGGTATGACTCTTTGGCTAAGTTCATTGGCGAGAAATGCTTTTTTGTTGGGGTGTCAATTAAAGGGTTAAATGGTGCCTCCTTAATTAAACCCCTTGTTCTATCTAATAAAATAATTTTTAGAATTTGTTTTAAGACAATTATTTGAATAATAATACAACTTATATTGTTCTCTTATGGAACAGTTATAGGAATAGTTTCCTTTATCTATTTTTGATTTTAAATTCTATTGTGCAAGAGTTAAAGGGATAATTTCTTTTCTCTGAATTGTTCTCAAGTTATCAGAAGTAAATCCATTGGTACTTACTTGTAAGAATATCTAAGCGAGAATAAAACACTGTTGTGAAGAACCAAAACTGGATAGTTGTCATTATACAACTATCATGCTTACTTACTTTAATAGGCAATCACATCTGAACCTGTGCAGTAAACCTAGAAAGTTTTACATAGGGTGATATACCTGAGTTTGAAGAACGCCCCAGTGGCATTTTAACATCGCATCAATGATGTCCTTGGTAGTCTCCAATACTATTGGGCTGCTGTCTATATTCATAACATATTAAACCTTTAAACTCAACATGAGCAACATGAAAAGGACATGGAAGCAGTATTGCGCCCTTCACAAGGTTGGGCTCTATGTGAAGATTTTTAAGTGCAAATCTTTCTAAATTAAGTGAACTTAATAGGAATCTAGTACTGAACGATGGCTATGCAGTTCCCTGTATGTTGGCAGTAATATAATAGTGGCCCAATTTGACTATTAAGAAATTACTTATAAGCATCTTCAGAACTGTTTTTTTCAAGAAGTTCTCCCCCGCTCTTGCTCAATTGGATGCAACCCTACAAACACTGACTGGCAAGTAAGCCTCATTTAAGAGGACCAGCAAAGGCTAAAGAATCGGCTGATCCATCAAAGGAGTCTTCCTTTTAGCACATGTTCTTCAGCATATGATACGTCCAGACCCTTTATTGTGGATTTTGATGCACCCTCAGTTGCTGAGTAGGAAGTGCTTCTCCATGAGCATGATGGGTTTTAAAGTTTTGAATTACACTTCAATAATGGCAGATATTCTCACAAAGTTACTTGAGTGGATTCTTCAAAAAGTTACGAATAATAGTAAAATAAGGTTGTAAATCGACCTAACCTTTATTAACAAAAGTTTGAATGTTTATATGCTTCAAAGTAGTTCAGGTTTTATCTGATCTTTTCAATTTTTGAGAAATCAAATCATCTGATATCACCTGTTTGGGTAAGCATGATCGTTCTTATTAGACTTGATAAAAGTAGATCAGTAAGTCCCCCTTCAATATTACTGGGGAAATATTTGGGAAAATTGTTTGGGAATGGAAGGTTTTGGAGAAATCCCAACATATACTCCCTCAAGATTTGACGCGGAGGAGTATAAACATTCAAAAATATAAGGGTGGATATGATTTACAACTATATCTTAATCTTTATGGACAATTGAATATTCTAACCCTTTTCAGAATATAACTCAATAAGGACCAGACCAATTAGGTTCCAATTTCTCAGTTTGCCCACCAGGTCAAAAGTGGTAATACATAACATTATATCCAATTTTATAATCAGGTAAAGCAGGTTTAGGTCTTTTACTTTGTTGAGTCTCCTTCTTAGTGTAATTTTCAACTGATTCCATGGCTTGAGCTTACAAGCGAATAATCTCCTCAGCCAGATTTCTCATAACTAGATCAGAGTTTTCTGGTATACTTTCCTCAATTTTTTCTTAAATGGTTGAAGGGACTGATGGATCTCACCTATAAATACATTTTAAAGGCGACGTCTTGATAATTTGATGACAACTTATTCAGTAAGCAAACAAAGTACTAGGTTTTGGAAGTTTCATCAAGCTGGGTCCGTTGAAGGCATCTTACTTAAAATAGAAAATAAAGTTCCATTGACTTGCTCAATGGCCACAATAGTTGAAGGATGGTAGGGAACAACAAACCGTTGGTCAGTATTAGATAACTTTACAACTCTTGTAAAAGTTGAGAAGTAAAGTTTGTCCCATTATTTACATAAGGACCTTGGGACACCCATGTTAAGTAATTATTTGGCAATAAAAAAGGCACTTTTTTAGCGGAGGGAGTAGCAATGGATATGGCCTTGACCAAATTAGATTAATGGTCGACAGCCATGAAAATGTATTGGTGTCCATGAGACCCCCAAGGGATTGGTCCTACAACATCGATACTTACCATTTTAAACGACTTAGTCAGTGGAATCACTTGATGCTGATAAGTAGGGTTAGTTTCACCAAGACTTTTACAGATGAGACATGAGTTAAGTGTCTCTCTAATGGTTTCAGTTATATTATTCCAATAGTAGTGAGTTCTTAACCACTCTTGAGTTTTCCCTAAACCACTATGACCTAATTGTTCATGTCCCTCCATGATAGCGTGGTAGCTTGAATTTGGGTGCAAAAAGAGTAGCCAATTGGATTTGACCTTCTTATACAACGATCCTTCCTTTATCATGGTATTCTTAGTGATAGTTCATGGGAAGGCACAATCTTCTTCCCATTCTTGATCCCTTAACTCAGGCCGGCAACTAAATTATATAGTTGTTATTTCTTTCCCAGAATCTAAAGTCAATATAAGTAAGCGGGACAGGTTATAGCATTTTGATGTTGGGTACCAGAGCGATTTACAATTAAAATTGTAATTTTGCAGCCTTATTGCCCAACGAGCTAGTCTTCCATCAGGATCCTTCACATTTTGCAACCATAATAAAGAAGAATGGTCGTTAAAATCAGTAAAATGGTTGCCATATAGGAAGAATTGGAAGTGCTTAATGATAAGATTTCAGCTAAACATTTCCGCTTAGTTACGCTGTAATTTCGCTCATCCTTAGACAATGTATAGCTATAAAATGTTAAAGAATGGTCAATCTGCTCTTTATCACACTGGGATAGAATTCCCAATAGTTACATCACTTACATCATCTTGCAAGACAAAAGGCTTATCAACTTATTAATGGATCAAGAAGGTGCCTTAGTTATGCAGTTTGAAAAGAAATAATAGGACTGTACCTTAGCTAAGCTCCACTCAAATGGCACACCTTTTTGTAATAAATGGAATAAGGGCTCTGCCATATCAGCAAACCTTAGTATGAATTGATGATAAAACCAAATATACTGTGAAAGACTTGTATGTCCCGCAAGGAGGTTGGAGGAATCTGTCAAATTCTGGTGGTTGACTTGAAAATAAGCTTTCAACAACCATCAGATTGGGCTGATTATCCAACCAATGCTCGAGCTAATACCTTAACTCTCACCTCAAAGCCTATGCAACTACTCAGCTCAAGCCAAATATCTCAACGACAATTTTATCAAGTATTTTATCAAAAAGCTTGGGCCAAATACGCTTGCACATTATAGCTGATTATCACTGTAGCAAATCTCTGCAATTAGTCTTGATTATCAGGAACACTATAAAACATTCAGTTTACAAAATCAGTGTGGGACCAGCCCAAAGTTAACATTCAAAAGTCCCATGGACAATCAGACGAACAATAAAGTAATCAATTTCCCGCCCTAGGGCGAGATTTATATGTCAATCCATGTAATCGGCATGATAGCACTTGTACATGGACCACCCAAAAGGAGTACCTAGTGCTATTGAAAGAGAGGCCAGCCGACGTCCTGATTAGGGGTATGTCATCTACTTTAATTGATGCAAGAATTTCACAGAAGGTTATTTCATCAGCAGTATGATGAAACTCAAATCCAGTTGATCCTAGAATAATTTTTCATGTTTTTATTGCAATTTTTGTCTCTGAAATCCTCCTGATTTTGAGAGTATTTTGCCACCAATAAACCTAAGAATAGGTCTTTTGTATCAGTTCAAGGGTTAAACTGAGGTGGTAAAATATCTGTTGAAATACTCTTTCCACTTGGTGTAACTTTCTGAGCAAATTAAATGAATTAATAAAAAAGTAAATCTTAATTGCATGTTGTAGGTTCACTCCAATGTCCTCATATTCTCCGCTGACTGCTCCAGTTTGAGGCAGCGGTGAAACTCCCTCCGCAATTTTCCATCTGGAAGAAAAAGGCGCTCAGACTGGCTCACCCAGTCATTCCAAACTCATGAGACAATTTTAACCCCAAGGATCTCGACGCCCATCTTGCTCATACCCAAGCGGTACCTCGCTGCCCCCGGTGCTCCCCCAGAGAAACATGCGCTATGGCCTAAGGGTTGACTATGGGAAACTCTTCCCATACCATGACCAAGACATTATTGAAATGGCACAGGTGGTGATGTCAACCGCTAGACTTATAGATTTCCACCCCTATAAGGGGTATTTTGACCTCATCTTAACAAGTGAAGCCAATGCTGCCACTGCAGCAAAAGTGCCCCTGGTATCCAGGGCACCCCTCTTCCCACAACTTGGACCTGGCTCCCAGCATACACCACTTCGGTGATCCAGTTTGCTAGTTTGCCCACCCACCTCCCCCCAGCAGTGCTCCATCAGGAGCTGATGGATGGTTTGGAAGCCTATGGCTCCAACCCCATCTTACAATTTGTGGTCCCAAATGGGGCTACATGACTCGCTGGGCTTTGGGTGTATGCCACAATCAGCCCTGAATTTAGAAAAATTGCCGTGTCAAATCCCCCTCATGCCGTTATTCCTTCAGCGTCCAACCATCAGTTTGGGCCCACATTGAGAGCGGGTGGATGATCTGTCCATCATGTTTTGGGTTGGACCACTCAAAATGCAAGTGCCCCTCCTTAGCAACTTCTGATGGATCGGAATACTCATCCGCCTACTCCAATATGCTGCCCACTCTATACAAGTTCCAGCATGAGGTACAATCCTACCTTCCCCTCCCCCAAAGCCAGTTGCTGAAGCTGCACCTGCAGCCACCAATCAGCCTTCCCCTCGCCACAATGCCACACATGATTCCTCCAATCAAGCATCATATTGGACCCCAGTTCAATCCCATGCTCTCTCTAATGAATCAAGCAAACCTCAACTGTACGCCGATTCTCCAATCCAATTCAATTAGAGCCCATGTGAGTTATTGTCTGAAATTGATGAATCAGGTAAGCTCATTGAAGAACCATCTCTGCAATTTGAGCAGTTTGTTAATGCAGAATGGGACGCCAAATACCCCCTCAACTATATACCCCACAGCCAAATGCCGAATCATTTTGCAGTGATCACCAGTGTTATGTTTTCAGCTGATGGTGCAAGCTAAAATGACTTAACAATGAATTTGAGGATAAAAACTGCTTTTCAATTAAAACTCCTACTCATAATTGGGAAGTAGATTCTCCAATAATCCGTGATAATAGCTAAGTAATTCCGTTACGCTCACCATAATTAAGTTTACTGGAAACAACAAATATGAGACCTTCTGTCTTTGTACAAAATATAAAAAAATCATTTCTCTATAATAAGGACTACTTCTCCATCAGGTAACTATGTACTTCTCTTTGGGAAGTATAAACACACACAACTATTTAATATAGACATAATGGCAACAGATACAAATATCAGACAGATGACAGATGGAAACAATAATTAATAAACTAAGCAACAGTAGTTATTAATGATTAATATTTAAATGGTAAATGATGATTATTTTAAATCAGCCAGGTGCCGGTATTATATACCTCTTGGGCATCTTCTGGCCGAAATCATTTATTAGATGAGTTCATTCATATTATGCCAATCCTCTGCGGGTCATGGCAATAACAATGAAAAATCCCCAAGTCAATTCAGCCCATGAATTGACTAAAAATAACAATCATTTCAGCCCAATTGAAGGCAATTTTACTCTCATAGTTGGTACAATTTTGGGTTGTGAACTCAACAACAAACTTTTCCCAATTAGAGCTAAGTCATAACTTGACATCCAACAATAAATGGGGAATAAAATATATGAACATAAAAGATGACGCACACCTAATCAGGTTGTCATCAGGCCTCTCAATAGCACTAAGTACGCCCTTATTTGGGACATCTATGTTTAAGTGCTTAATAGATTGATTTCATTAATTGAACCCAGCTACCACCTTAGTGCATTAAGATTAGTGCACTAATTTAGGAGGTGCAATTTAGTTAATGCCGTGAGACCACTTTGTACCCAAGTGGATTCATAATTGGCCATATTATGATTATATCATAGTTATTATTAGCTATG
Source organism: Massospora cicadina (assembly GCA_022478985.1). Taxonomy (NCBI): domain Eukaryota; kingdom Fungi; phylum Entomophthoromycota; class Entomophthoromycetes; order Entomophthorales; family Entomophthoraceae; genus Massospora; species Massospora cicadina. The sequence continues at coordinate 117,706 of JAKSZP010001520.1, read as the reverse complement.
ATAATTGAGATGATTTAAGTACAATTGAGGTGGTTTTGTATTGAATTTAGTTATGCAGATAAATTAGTAAAGATCAAAGGATCCATCTATGGGATTAATCTATTAGCATTGATGGTTTTCTCTAGGGGTTTATTTTTGAGTCAACCATCAAAATCAAACAACCAGCTTGCAGTCAAAGCAGCTGCAACACCAGATTATCATCCCCTTTGTAAAGCTGTCACCAAATCAGTGGCGATGCTCACAGGAGGAATTCCTCCTCCTGTTATCTCAAAGGTCTTACTCAAAAGAGTAAAATAACAGTGAAACAAATACATAAAAATGTTAACAATGCTATCCTGAACGTGGTAACCGTAGCACGGAATCCAAAAGCTAAGATTACCTGAATCAATATCGTCACATTTGTTAAGCTCCTAGACGCCCGCATTAAAGCTGAAAAAGCTTTAGCTGAATATATCAGTGACATTTTCCTAGCTGGCAATTTCCATGAAATACCAATCATTAGCAATATTGAACCACATGCCATCAATGCCCTGACGCCTTTACTGTCTGCCTTGACATATGCCTTATTCTGGGAAGAGGAAGCTGCTTCCAAATATGAGCCCCCCAATCCCCCCTGCCCTTCTTCCATGGAGGGAAAAATGGTTTCCGCTGCCCACCTGGTTGGTTGTTTTTAAGTGTCTCACTCAATCCGCTCATTTGGGCGTTTTGTCTGAACCAATTATTTACATTAGTTTCTAGTTTTAATTTTAGTCTCAGTAATGCCCATCCCCTTTGGCTTACCTCAAATAAATCAAAATATCTGTCGAAATTTTGTTCTCAAATGTTGCCAGGAGATGCCCTAGAGGTATAAATACTGGCGCCTGGCCTAATGACTGATTATCTAATAAATACCTATTAATAAAATATATACCTTTATTTTATATCTCTTTCCTAGTCTTATCTGAATCCTAACTTTGGAGAAGTATCAACAAGATGGAAGTGTCAAATCCACAGCTTGTGTTAAAATCTGCCTTAGAAGAAGTTCCTAATTACATTGGGAAAATTACGCCCAAAATCAACTATCAGGGTATTTTAATCTGCCTAGTGAGTTTCCAAATGGTTCAAATACCATAAGCCACTTGCATTATTGAGGATAATCCACAGAACTTTGTCCCAATTAAGCATGCAGGATCATAATTATCAAGCAAGCGATTCTCGGCTATGACAACTGGTGTTCACTAAAAGCTGGTAACACACTCAGATATAGATTCCAGAAACCAATTTCTGGAAGATTCAGCCATATGAGAAAGTGACAATGAGTTGAAAAATAGCAAAAAAGAAATCTCAACTTATATTACCAGCCGCCAAGGATCTGAAGCTGGTACCTCCTATTCCTGGAATCTTAGCACAGTGGGGTGAGCTCATGCAGAAAAACCAGTCATCTTGAATAGGGGTGAGGATGATGCCTTGAACAACAAGGAATTTAAAAAAATCTGGACGGGTGTGTCAAAATTGCAGGCCAGAAATACTGAAATTACTCAGGATATTTGGGAACTCAGAATGCAATTATCAACTGCAAATTCTCAAGTAGATAGTATGACTAAAGACATTAAAAGCATAACGTCTTATCAAGCTTTATTCAAAGGAAAGCATGACAACCTCAAAAATCAAAGCTGCTAATATTCACCCAGCTTTGACAAAAGAGAAATTGGAAATAGCTCTGCCCGTTTGGCCAAAAAACAGTTTGAAAACAACTATGGGCTAAATTCAAGCATCAGAATCCAGTAGTTAGAGAAATATTATGAGACTGAATCGTCATAAATTGGCACTGATGCAGAAACTGATATTTTAAAAATCCTTTCTATGCCTAGAATCCTTGCAGCAATCCTGACTTCAAATACTCCACAATGGGAAAGAAGGATAATTATGAGCAATAATATACCAAGACGTTTGTGAAGAAGTACAGCTCCTATGCCTGAAACAGGGAGAGATGACTTCACACCACTGAATTTACAAAAGTTTGATAAGAATGGGAATGTTCACTTTTTCCTCAAGCTATCTGAAAAAGCAATGAGGGGAGCATCAGATCATGCAAAAGGATAATCACTATTTAAATAACTCGAGGCCTATAGCTGTGACCTTGTTATGCCCTATTTAGTTGAAGATTGGTCCTATATGGATGCAAAAAATTCAGTGGCAAAACAGTTTGGAGGGCCTGAGAAACTAGAAACCTGAAAAAGAAAGCTTCTTAATATCAAATTAAAACATAAAAAGACTATTAGGACTTTGAAGACAGATCTACATGAGGCACAAGTTCTGTGCAGATGCAACGCAATATATAAGTTCAATGCTAAGATTTCAATGGAACACACAGTTATGCCCTTCCGTGAACTGCATAATGTCATTATACCTGCATTCAATGGAAGCTTGGAAATCAAAGAACTTACCAATTACTTAAGAAGCTGTTTACATAATTTCAATACCATTAATCAGGCTAAGAATCAGCAAAATCCCGATTTTTTGGGCCAAAAAAGCAACACTATGTCTGACCAGGGGAAAAATTTCCAAACTATAGACTAAAAATTCGAGCAAAAGCAGCAAAAAAGGCCGATTATATGCCACAACTGTGGTCAAAAGGGGTCCTTTGCTAGCGAATGCTACATATTGTCCAACAAAAATCCTGGGGTCAACGTTGCTCTAGAAATCATTAGTGACAGTGATGTTGGAAAAGAGATGTAGTAGAGGCGGAATGCTCTAACTCCACTAATGAGTAAATCTTTCCACCTGACCCTGGTGAGCTCTTTAGGGATGAAGATGTTGCCAAAGATAACCTCAACCATATAATGGCTAAGGATGTCATGATGGTCACTACTTGTGCCACAGCAAAAGAAACTAAACCCTTGAAAATTAATAAGGACCAAGAAGAAGTATCAAAACCTTATGAAAAACAGATTATTGATCAGGGTTTAGACCTCCAACCCAGATGTTAACTGACCTACCTAAACTTAACAACGTTCAAGTAGCTATTCCATGAAGATCTTAGCGGATAACTTCCCAGATATTTGCTCAAGCCTGAAATTACACCTGAAATTATGCAGCAGTCATAGTATTCACACAATAAATACCTCTGAAAACTACTCCAAATGTACTTATGTGGACATAGCAGTACACAAGGTGTGAGTTTGGGCCATGTCACAATTCCAATATGACTGGATGATACTCATGGGACAGCTAGGGCGAGATCCGCCAAAAATGGTATCAGTTACAATTATTTGAGTGCCTCAAGATGAGGTGATATTGGGACATAACAGGTTTTCATTGGATATAACAGGTTTTTGGATCGCCTCTATATAAGGCAATAAGGCAATAAGGCGATGGTGACATTTGACAAATACAAAGTAAATTGCCTACAATTAGGGAGACAGAGAATTAGAGAATAACAAGCCAAATTTGAGGAGAATTGGCGAAATAGAATACCCCAAGTCATGAGAGTAGTATCGCCTGAAGCCACTGTATATAAGCAAGATGGGCGATTGAGAGAGGTAGGTTGTTTAGCGTAGAAGAAATGGGACAGCAAAAGGTAGCTGTACTTTATAAAAAAAATAGATAAAGAATCGATTGGGGAAATTAATCCTATTTTAAGTATATTTTCAAGTGTGTCCAAAGGACCAACGATCCCCACATCATCTGTCTGTTGCTCAGTGGGTTTGACCTGTGCAAATAACATGAAAGATCTAATTATACCATCCAAATTTATAATAGTGGTGCTCATTACAGGAGGCCAATTGATCAATCACCTAACACTCCAGAACTCTATGTGCCAGCCATGCCTTACACAAGCTGTGTTGTTGGGGAATCTTCACAGAACACTGCACCAGCTGGATATGAGGAAATCAAAGTTACCTTAGATGCAGTGCTCAAAAACCAAGATAAACTTTTTCAAGAACGAGATGCTGTCATGCACCAACTTGATAGTACGTTTATCCAAATGCAAAACTTGGGACAACAAAACAAATAACTTGCCAAATGATTGAACAATACCACTGAATGGCTGCAGTACGCAGAATAAAGATTGACCAATACCTCTTGGTCTTCTCACTGGGACCAGGATGCCCATCAAGAGGGGGCATCATATGAGGAAGAATATGACGCTGGTCGGAGCTACTACACCCAGGATGGTAGTACTGGATATGAATATGAGTTGGAATGACACTTCCCTCAAGTAATGGTGGTACCTCCCATGGCAGAAGGTCATGCTACCCCTGAAGCGATGGATATCCCAACTTCCGCTGATTCTGCTTCTCATCAAGAAACTACTTTTAAATCTTGATTTGTTCTCTGGTATGGCCCAAAACCCCGTGATTTGGATGAGGTGGTTAATATCAAAAAATTACCTCCATTTGACCGCAATGGGAACATTCATGGGTTCTTCAAATGGTTTGAGTTTGCAGCGGAAGGTGCCTCTGATAGATGGAAGGCTAAGTTGTTAATATCTGCCTTGGATGTCAGAAGCGCTGATCAGGTCACCTGTTACCTCCCAAGTAGCTCTGTCATCTATAAGGATGTTAAGGATACAGTACTCCGCCTGTTTAGGGAACTTCAAAGATGTCGCAGCAAAAATAGAATTCTTTACGATTGGAACTCATCAAATGAGACTCTCCTAAAGTTTGCTGATCAATTCACAACAGAAGCCTATGCGTTGATTGGAACTGGATAATTAGCGGAAGCTGACATGTGCATTGCCATGACCTCCTTTGTAAAGCCATATTGTAAACTTCATAATGTTATTTTGCCGCTTCTGGATGATGACATACCTCTGCTCAAGATTGTACAGTTTTGCGTCATGTATCCCCTAACTTTCTGCCACCAAATATGGAACGGAAGACTACTGCTGCTACTGCACCCTCTTATTCAGGAGAATACTCTCGTCTGCCTCCAGCTCCAGTTAGTAATCCTCAGCCTTTCTATAACTCTGCGCCTTTGTAAGTCCTGGGGAACGTCCCCTGGCCATTGATTGGGCCCTTTTCCCATTCTCAAGTAAGAAGGTATTAAAAAGGGTGGCTTTACCCCTCATTACCCAGGGCAACCTCACCCATGTTGTGGACGAGCGCTGGGTAACAGCTCTTCCGCTTTAAATTCCTCCCCCTGTGCCCACACTCACCTCAGCAGAACTGGTACAGTTAATTGGGGAATTTGCGCCAAGATCACTAAAATGAAACCAATTGACCTCAAATTGAGTGGAAGTCTGCCCAATAGTCAGATTCCATGTAATTGAAAAGGGATGAAGACTGCCCCATCAGCCAGAATCGCTGACGGTTTCAATTCAGCTAACGCTATGATTAAAAAAAAACATTACCCCCTTAAAAGCATCGAGGATCATCCATAATGGGCAGGTAATAGCATTGGACACCATCGATGAGGGTTCTAAGCTCCCTTCCAGCAGATTGGGCGTTGCGGCTGATGCAACACTCTTGACTGAATGAACAGCTCAGCGACTGGACATGTGCAGGTTGGGCGTCCTGAACCCGTTCCCAACCAAATGGGACTGCCCCTAAATGGGGTGGCCTTGGGGGATTCCCGCTGCTCGTTGGGTCAAACACCATCATGCCAACCATTGGAAATGTATTTGAGCTTCAGTTCGGACATTCAAGGTCAAACCTACAGCAACTCAGCCTGCCACCGAATTCTTTGATGTTGGTTTCCAGTCAACTTATCTGTTTCCCATTCCCAAACAATCTGCTGGTTAGGTCAAACTTGTGGGACCTGATCTTGGCTTGTTTCCTCCAAAACAACCACTATTTAATCAGTCACATCGCACTGAGAAAATTGTTAGTCAATTTTTCTTTCCTAATTTTCCCATTAAAAATCCTTTCCTAAAATTTTGTTTTCATATCAAAAATAAACTGGCTTTTCTGCTGACCCTCATGCACCCCTCAGGGTTAAAGGCTGTACTCATCTGTATTTTATTATGTGCCTATATGAGATTCTGGATCACTGGCAGTCCTTGGTGAGATTCTTTTCCAGTTTCATATCTGTTGAACCTGCAGCAGTGCCTTTGGCATTCTAGTTTGCCATTTGAATGCTCTGCCATCTGGGCTGGCAAACCAGTCTAATTCTTACTTGCTTTTTGCCTGACATAATTGACCAATCTTAATCTTTAACCATTTCTGTCTTTCTTGTAGATATTGGCGCAGCAATGGCCACTACTTTTCAACTGAACCAGTTTGTGAAGAAGATTTTCCTGGTAACAATAGTCCAATTCCACTCAAAACTTCAAATCCATACCTCATAGTTGCCGCGGCTATTTTGCCCATGTCAGTAGGATCTGACATCCCAACTTGCAACGAGCTTACCCCTCATAAGAGTCTAGCGGTTTCCCCTGACCCCACTATCATCTCTTCGGTATCACTGGATTCATCCACAACTACCAATAAAGAGAAATTCGCTTACTTCTTATTACTCATGAAGATTAGTGTTGGGTCCCATCACATCTCCTTTGAGGCCCTGGTGGACACCGGAGCCGCGTGTTATTTTATGAGTGTAGAACTGGCCCAGCAATTAGAACTTGACCTGGATGCAGGCCCTTCAGTGATGGTTACGTCATCAGCCTCTTAAGCCTCATACCTGGTTAGATGACCAGTCACATTTTCAATACACCAGTTCAGCTTCTGCGACAGCTTTTCTGCTATTTCAAACTTTGAGTTTTCAGTGATCTTAGGAGTGGGATGGTGGCACCAGCAATATGTCAAGATTCAACTGGATTCTAACATGCTGTCGTTCATTAATGCAACTGGAGGGTAAATTCCCCCTAATTGACACTCTTAAGAAAGCTCAAGGTCGAAGTTCTATCACTTTCCTCATCTCTCCTGCGGGCATACCATCTGATTTTGCAAAAGTTTAATACACTATCAAAGCATTTTTGATTCTGAAAAGGCAGATCGTCTGCCTCCTCACACTAGATTTGACTGTGGAATTGATACGATGGTGGAGTTGGTGAATATCAACTGCCCGTTGTATCCCCACACAGCAGAGGAGGAGGCTGTGCTCAACACTTGGTTGGATGATATGCTGAATAAAGGGTGGTTATTTAAGGAGACATCGCCAGTTGCATCTCCCATCATCTTTGCTAAAAAAGCTGATGGTTCCCTCCGCCCCTGCGTGGACTATGGACACTTAAAATAAATTTACAGTTTCTGATCCCTACCCCCTGCCTTTAGAGTAGACGATAAGCCAAGCAATTGCCAAATCTCTTTTGTTTTCCAAGCTGAATCTCGTCAATGCTTTTAACCAGATTTGGGTAATGGAAGGGCAAGAATAGTTAACAGCAATATGAATGAGGCGAGGTATTTTCCAATTCCGCATAATGCCCTTTGGGCTGAAGAATGCTCCCACTACATTTCAATGCATGGTCAATAATGTACTGGGTGACCTCTGGCTTACCTGCGCAGCTGCATATATCAACAACATTCTGGTTCACTCCCTCAACTCTTAAACAACACTACTGACTTTGAAGCAGTTTTGGCCGCCTTGCATAAGGCAGGTTTGTTCGTCAAGCCTTCCAGGTGTGAGTTCTATAAGGAGGAGGTTACCTTCCTTGGGAACCTCATCCTTAAATATGATTACACAATCCCTCCCAATAAGTTGGATGCTATCTGGGAATGGCCAACCCCGACTACCCAGAAACAACTATGGAGTTTCTTGGGAACCATCATTTTCTTAAAAAAATTTTCACTGGCACTTTCCCAGCTTGCTGTCCCGCTCCACCCCCTTACAAGGAAAAATGTACCATTTTTCTGGTCGCCCAAATGCCAACAGGAGTTCAAATCAATTAAATAGGTGTTCATGTCCCCTCCCATTTTGAAGCACGTTGATCCCACCAAGCCGTATATTGGTGCATGTGATGCCTTGTCAGTAGCAGTGGGGGCGGTGTTGCTCCAGGAGCATGATGGCTTAGAACACCCAGTCACCTATTTTTCCCAAAAGTTCACCTCTATGGAGCAGTCTTGTGACATTTATGAAAAGGATTTGGCAGCTGTTTCATGAGCATTAACTCATTGAGGTAATCTGTTACAGGGTGCTCAACATGAGTTAATGGTCTGCACGGACCACCAGGCTCTCTTGTACTTTTGTAAACCTCAAAAATTGGCACATCGGTAAACCTGAGCCTATTGGGACTTGTGCAGCTTTAATTTTACTACAAATTCGTAAAAGGTGCGCTCAACGTACTTCCTGATTTTCTCAGCTGCAGCCCCACCCACTGTTCCGTGATCTGGAGGAAGTGGATCTCATTACTGTAATCCATGCCACCCAAATCCTGTCAATTGTCCCGCCTGTCATTTCTTCCATCACTCTAGCCCCCGATGCTCTGTTAGTGGCTCAGGTCTTAGCCAGTCAAATGGCCTGCCCTAAGGGCGTGGAGCTGGTCGAGCAATTATCTCACCAGAAGCATAAACACTCCCTATATTCATTGGAGGAGGGTCTTATTTATTTTTGGTCATGTGTTTGGGTTCCTCCCTCCTTCGGACTGAGGTATTCCACGCACTTCATAATACCCCATGGTCAGTAATCCTGGTAATAAGAAATGCATCAATTTGATCAAGTGGACCTACAATTGGGCAGGTTTGACAAAAGAAGTCCCGGCCTGGATCGCCAACTGTGTTACTTGTGCTTGGGCTAAGTTAGACCGCTCCAGTAGAAACAGTATTTAACACCCCTTACAGCAGGCGGAGGGTCCATGGATGTTGGTGTCTGTGAACTTTATCATTAAACTCCCCTGCACTAACGGGTTCACAGTGGTGATGGTGGTGGTGGATCATTTTACTAAATTTACCTCTTTGTTCCTTGCACTTCTGCAATTACGTCAGAGGAGACCACCCGCCTTTTTGTATGTCACATGTTCTCAATGTTTAGTCTCCCACAGGAGATCATCAGCGACCATGGTTCATAGTTCATAGCGCAGATTTGGAGTGAACTCATATCTATCCTAAAAATATCCCCCTGCCATTCCACAGCGTACCATCCCCAGTCTTATGGATAGACCGAGAGATTTAAACAAGTCCTCAAACAGTACCTGCGTTGCTATGCTGCAGCTGCACAGGATACCTGGGCCAATGACCTTTCCCTCACTCAATTCACTTATAACCATGGAACACATGCGTCTATGGGATTTTCGCCCTACAAAGTGACATTGGGTTATAAACCTTCATTTTTGGTTGGACCTTGCTTGTGGCCTGAGGTCCAATCTGCCGTGGATCACGCTGAAGATAATAGGTCAACTCAATCCTTGGTGCGGGAACACCTCACCAGAGCTATTGATATCTGATGTAATTCATGGATTGTAAGTGGCTCCCAGGTCACAATATAACAGTGGGCTCCTATGTTATTTTCAATACCTGCTATTTACAAATTCAAGCTCCTTCCCATAAATTCACAAGTAAGCATTTAGGACCCCATTTTATGGAAGAGGTCTTAGGTAATGATGCGTTCCGGTTGAAGCTTCTGGCTCACTGGAAACAGCAGCCCATCTTCCACATTTCCCAGCTGTCACCTTTAAAGGGTATGGTTCCTGCAGAACCTGAACTGATCATAATTGAAGATGCGGAAGAGGCTGAGGTGGAGAATATCCTGGCATCCCACAAGTCACGATGGTCCATTCTATATCTCATGGCTTGGAAAGTTTATCCAGCCTATGAGAACAGTTGGGTCAAGGCGCGCGATTGTGCAAACTGTATGGAACTGTTCAAAGCATTTCACAAATCCCACCCTAATGTTCCCATCCTCCCCAAAAAACCGTGATGGTAATGGCGATCAAGTTACCTAAGGCGCACAAAAATGTGGCCCTTGTGCAGTTTCCTGGTGGTGGTGCCCTTCCTTTGGAAAAAGGAAAGGGTAATGTAAGTCCTGGGGAACATCCCCTGGCCATTGATTGGGCCCTTTTCCCATTCTCAAGTAAGAAGGTATCACAGAGGGTGGCTGTACCCCTCATTACCCAGGGCGACCTCGCCCACGTGGTAGGAAAGTGCTGAGTAACAGCTCTTCCAATTTGAATTCCTCCCCCTGTTCCCACACTCACCTAGGCAGAACTAGTACAGTTAATCAGGGAAATCTGTTCTGAGATTGCTGAAATGAAACTGATTGACCCAAAATTGAGTAGGAGTCAGCCAATAGTCAGATTCCATGTAGTTGGAAAGGAATGAAGACTGCCCCATCAGCCAGAATCGCTGATAGTTTTGATTCAGCTAATGCTATGATCAAAAAAATCAACCCCCTTGAAATCATCAGAGATCATCCCTGATGGGCAGGTAATAGCATTGGACACCATCAATGAGGGTTCAAAGCACCCTTCTGGCATATTGGGTGTTGCGGCCAATGCAACGCTATTAACCAAATGAATGGCCCAGTGACTTGGCATGAGCGGGTTGGGTGTCCCAAACCTGTTCCCAACAAAATGGGACCGCCCTTACATGGGGTGGCTTTGGGGGATTCCCGCTGCTCATTAGGTCAAACGTTATCACGCCAACCATTGAAAATGTATTTGAGCTTCAGTTTGGACATTTGAGGTCAAACTGACAGCAACTTGGCCTGCCGCTAAATTCTTCAATGTCAGTTCCAAGTTAGCTTCTCTGTTCCCCATTCCCAAACAATTTGCTGGTTAGGTCAAACTTGTGGGACCTGATCCTGGCTTGTTTCCTCTAAATCAACCACTATTTAATCAGTCACATCTCAATGAGAAAATTGTTGGTCAATTTTTTTATCTTAATTTTCCCATTAAAAATCCTTTCCTAAAATTTTGTTTTCATGTCAAAAAATAAACTGCCTTTTCTGCTGACCCTCATGCACCCCTCAGGGTTAACGGCTGTACTCATCTGGTATTTTATTATGTTCCATATGAGATTCTGCCTCGCCAGCAGTTCTTGGTGATATTCTTTTCCAGTTTCATATCTGTTGAACCAGCAGCAGTGCCTTTGGCATTCTGGTTTGCCGTTCAGGCGCTCTGGCATCTGGGCTGGCAGGCCAGTATAATTCTTACTTGCTGTTTTCCTGAAAGCTTTGTCCTCAGGCAAATTATATTCAACAGTTTGATCAGTGACAATGGGCTGGCCATTAAAACTGTCAGCAACCCAGTTATTGACTAGGACCTAGCTATGATGACCATGGGAAACCAGCTGTTGTCGCTCAATGGTGCTATACGCCAGCTGGTTTCCACAAATTTTCTATAATAAATATAAATATAAAATGAAGCGCCAATAAAAATTTGGTTTTTCATAATTTTTATTATGGGCACAATAAAGGGAAAACGATGATCCTCAACCTCCAATTAACTAGTATTTAAGTAATTTCAAAGGTCAAGGGGAAATTGGGTATATGTTCAGAATAGCCTGCATGAGTCCAAATTAGGAAATATGCAGGAATAACGTATCTTAATTTAGGAACTCGCATCAGGGCAGCGGAGCAAAGGAAGAGGAATTCTGATTGGACCAAATGTACCCGTGAGGTAACGTTTTTATAAACTTGATCCAATCACCGCCTGATAAATTTCTTGCACCTTAAGGGGACCCCCGCCAAGCCTATAAAAGGGGGTCTCCACGCAGGTGCATTGAAGGACTTTTCTGGGGTCAGGGGAGTGCCTTCTGTTGATTTCCCCAAGGTCCATGGTGAGGTTGGAGAAATCCAACCCGCTGATTTTACTAGTGCCTGTACGGGTTTCAAACTAGTGATTCCTTATTAGCAGGGTTCCACTGAGAATTGGCCAGGGACTTTTTGGCCAATTTTCTTGACTTCCTTATTTTTATTATTAATGAACAAATTTTTAACCACATCAGAAAATTGCAAATGGCTGACATTTCCCCTCTTAAGCTGAATTCGACCTTCAATATTTTCATTTCTCAGCTGGGAAGGCAAATGTCTTACACTGACTGTCAACAATCAGCTTATGACCTGGGGCTGGTTATGCTGAACGACCCCAAACTTTCCTGTCTGTACTCTCTTATGATAATCAATGATGTGGCTCTTATGGGGTTAACTGCTACACATGTGGTCGCCCTGGTCATTTGGTAAAATTCTGCATAATCGCCATGTGAACTACATACACCAAGATCAATACTATCAGGGAAAAGATGGAGCGGACTAGAGATGAGGCCCTCTATCTCCATGATACCTGCTCAAAAAAATCCACAAATCAATAGTAGTATACCCTGTGAAAGTCCCTCAGTACAATGATGGACTTTTATATCAGCAGCTGGTTGAAGGAGTAAATGTAGTAACCTGAGCTCAAGCCAAGGTGGTGGCGGAAGAAGAGTCCCTCAAACAACCAAAGCCATATGCCTGTCAAATGCTTGATCAAGCTTCCTCAGACCATTTTGATTCTGCTGCGGATGCACCAACTCTGAAAGGAGTAAACGTCGCCCTTCTGGTAGATGCCATTGTCAAATAATACCCCCAAGTCGGTGAGGGGATAATGAATCTACTTGGAAAAAGAGAGCCCGTAAATGTTCATGTATCAAACAGTCAATATTCTTCTTATTCTGAGTGTACATACTGTGATATTTTTGTAGAAAAGAATAGATTTTACACTATAATAGATACTGGTGCTCCAGACAACATTTTTCCACTAAATCGATGGCAAAGTGACGTTGAAATCTGATGTGACCATTGAATGGTGTATGTAACTGAAGGAGCAGTAAGCACCATCTCTGAGGGGGCTTACAGTGCGCTACCTCTGTGCTTTGGGTCCATTGTCATTGTAGCCTCAGCAATGGTGCTGCCAAATGAAAACTATAACCTTTTAATTGGGACTGCTTTCCTGCGCCATTTTGGAGCTGTTGTTAATATGACGGAGGAGACCCTCGCCATTCAGGGTCAGCGGATCCCAATTTACTTTACCACTAGTGGAGTACTGAAGGATCCGGTGCATAAGAGCCATATCAACCTTGCCTATAGTGACGGGGTGATGCCAGTTCACTATCACCAACTAAAGCGCAAGGCTCAGGCCCTTCCCCAGCAGATATATGAATATCAAGGGATACCTCTTTGAGCGGCAGGGCCCATATCTATCCATTCTGGCCATCAAGTCTTAGTGAACACTGAGCTAGAAGTGGAAGTGCCGAGTGGGTTATATGGGGAAGTCATTAGGCTCTATCATCAAACATGGGTTGAGCCGTATGTGGCTTGAGGGATTTTACTTTCAAGACATGGGGAGATTAAGGTTTTGTTAGAAAACCTCCAGAGTGAACCAATGCAAATCCACCAACACCAAATTGTAGCATATTTAATCTGCTTCCAATAGACGAGGTCCATCAGGTTCATGATTTTAGGGTCATTGGATGAATTTTGTCTACCAGCTGAGACACCTGCTGAAGTACTAACAGTGGTACCACGGAGTAATTTAACTGGATTATTGGAAGAACAAAAAGACCAAGCAATAGCTTTATTTCAGAAGTATAAGGGGATTTTCGCTGTCAACAAATATGATTTAGGGTGTGCTTGGGGGTGGTCCATTGATTAGACACAGGAGATCATCCTCCTATAAGGTCTCGCTGATCTGCCAATCGCGGGCAGCAGAAGACATTGTTACTGATGTAAATTGACAAGTTTCTGGAGCAATGAATGCTCAAACCATCCAAAAGCTTATAGGCTTCACCTGTTCTAATTGTAAAAAAGAAGGATGGCACCAACTGCATAGTAATAGACTACCAGAAGCTCAACAGTATTACAAAAAAGGATTTGTATCCCTTGCCAGGAATTGATGATGCTCTGGACCGATTAGGGGAAGCCTGTTATTTTTCTGCAGTGGACTTGATATCAGGTTACTGGAAAATTGAGTTACCCCCAGAGGAGCAGGAAAAATGCGCTGTAATCACCTCTAAAGGCCTTTTTCAACTGATGTGGATGCCTCAAGGGCTGTGTAACGCCCCAGCTACGTTTCAGCAAGCCATGGACACTATTCTTGGTGACCTGAAACTGTCATGCATCCTTATATAACTCGACAATATTAATGTTTTCTCTCAAACATTTTTGGAGCATCTTGCCCACCTCAAAGCAGTATTCCGCCGGCTGTCTGAGGTGAACATTAAAATTAAACCTCAAAATGTAACTTCTTCAAAGATCAACTGGAATATCTGGGGTTTGTAGTAGACGCTAAAGGTCTGAAACCACAGCTGGCTAAGGTGGAGGCCATCAGCAAAATGACAACTCCCAATAGTAAGCATGACATAAAGGTATTTTTGGAAATGGTCAGTTACTACTGGTGCTTTATCCCTAATTTTAGATGTATTAGAGGGCCGCTATTTGAGTTGTTAAAAAAGGACGCTGTGTTTGAATAGATGAAACGTCATATCTGCTTTCAATACACTCTGTACAGCATTGATCAGCGTACCGGTGTTACAATATCCAAACTTCAATTGAGAGTTTATCGTTCAGATGGATGCGTCCCTCTCCTCTGTTTGGGCAGTACTTTCTCAGAAAGATGATGAGGTAGAGGAAAATCCTGTAGCATACTGTAGTCAAAATCTGAACAGTCACGAGCATAATTATACTGTGACCAAGCAGTAGTGCTTAACCATGATCTACGCATATAAGCAATTCAGAGCCTATCTGCATGGGTAAAGTTTAAAGCCATAACAGATCACGCGTCATTACGCTGGTTGCAGAACCTCAAAGAACCTGAAGGCCAATTGGCTCGATAAGCTCTTAAGTTACAGGCTTATAATTTTGAGATTCTCTATTGGCCAGGAGTAAAGCATCAGAATGCTGACTGTTTATCTCAATTACTGAATATTGCAGTGACAGCGGACCTCAGCGATGCTATGTACAATAAGATGCTCAGCGGAATTTATAATGATGACAAACTGTCCCAGGTGATTTAAGTGTTAAATGAGATGCAAACAAATACCTTCCAGTGGAATGGGGAACTGTACAAGCAGATCGGCGATTCTACTGTAAATTTTCTGCGCCCATCAGCATGTCCAGGAATGATTAAGAGTGTGCACAAGGCAGTCAGGCATGGTGGAGTGCGTAAGACTATGGGGTTGTTACGCCCCCAGTTTATTGGAAAAGTATGAGCTTCAATGTGCTCAAAACTATTTCCTGTTGCCATCAGTGCCAAGTGGAGAAGCCATTTTGCTGTACGACTTCATATTGGTTAGTAAAACCACATTTCACATGGCACACGGCTTCCCTCAATCTTGTTGTCCCCTTGCCAACTGGAGCCAACCATTGTAAGTACATTCTTGTGGCTATCAACCACTTGACCTGGTAGGTTGAAGTGAGTTGATATGAGACTTGAGGGCAGTTACTATGGCCAGGTTCATGATGGAATGCATTATTCAGTGACATGTCTGCCCTCAGTTTATTCTCACCAACAACAGAAATAACTCCACCTCGCACATCCTACCCAAACTGAATGAGCTTATGGGAATCCACGGGGTTCTGATGACCCCATACCACCCCAAATCAAATGGAATGATCGAATGGGTGAATGGAACTCTGGTGAACATACTATGAAAATTAGTAATGGATTATCCTTCCAATAGGAGCTCTCTCCTTTCCACTGCTATATTCGCCTATAACATTAGTTACCATTCTGCCAGGGGAAGAGTCCCTTCCAACTACTATATGGCTGACACCTGGATCTTCTGGCGTCACTTTATTTGTGTGTATAATACACCAGTGGACTGGAACCCCACTGCTATTTGACTACCCTCAAAAACATACTAATCAAATTGCAAACAGAAGCATATTCCTTCGGCTTAGCCAAGAAGATCAGGGATCAGGCCGCTGATCAGGCACATCATAGTGGGCTGGTGCCATTCAATGAAGGTGATATGGTTCTCTACCACAACCAGCATGGATTTGGGCGGAAACACAAGCTGGCCAGTATTTGGATTGGTCCATTTGAAGTTATAG
Source organism: Massospora cicadina (assembly GCA_022478985.1). NCBI lineage: Eukaryota > Fungi > Entomophthoromycota > Entomophthoromycetes > Entomophthorales > Entomophthoraceae > Massospora > Massospora cicadina. The sequence goes on along the minus strand of JAKSZP010001520.1, from coordinate 101,824 downwards.
AGAAAACTGAAGTCAACGCATATACCATCAAGGATCCTGAAAGTGGTCAGATCATTAACCAAGTACACATAAAGTTCCTTCAACCTTACAAACAATATGATCCTATTATCCAGTCAAGGAGGGGGTAATGTCGCAATTCCGATATGACTGGACAATAATTGTGGGAAAGCTAGGGCGGAGTCCTATGAAAATGGTATCAGTTACAATTATTTGAGTGCCATGAGATGAGGCGATATTGGGACATAACGGGTTTTTAATTGATATAATAGGTTTTTAGATCGCCTCTATATAAGGTGATAAGGCGATAAGGCGATGGTGACATTCAACAAATACAAAGTAAATCGCCTACAATTAGGGAGACAGAGGATTAGAGAATAACAAGCCAAATTTGAGGAGATTTGGCGGAATAGAATAGCCCAAGCCATGAGAGTAGTATCGCCTGAAGCCACGGTATATAAGCAAAATGGGCGATTGAGAGAGGTAGGTTGTTTAGCGTAGAAGAGATGAAACAGCAAAAGGTAGCTGTATTTATAATAAATAAATAAATAAAGAATTGAATGGGTCAATTGCTCCTATTTTAAGTATATTTTCAAGTATGTTTGAAGACCAACGATCCCCATATCATCTGTCTGTTGCTCAGTGGGTTCGACCTGTGCGAATAACATGATTGATCCTAACAAAACCATCCGAATTTATAACTGGCCATAATTGATAGAGGTGCTTCTATCAATATAGTCAGCACAAAGCTGGTTAAAAAGATGAAAATTGCGCTCAATATTGCCCACTGTCAGGAATATGAAACAGTTGATTCATATACAACTATATTGCTGGGTGCATACAGTACCCTACCTCTCAGATTCAGATCTATTTTACTAACAGCACATCTATAGTATTCTCAAATAAGAACTATGATATCCTAAATGGGACTAATTTTCTAAGGAGATATGAAGTTGTAATCAATCATAAGGAAGATACTCTCACCATTATTGGCCAGGCTATTACACCTTATTATAACCATAATAGGGCAGTTGAGAAAAAGAACCAGCCTATTCATAAATCTGGCCTACAAAGATGGGGCATCCTGATTGAGTATATCAAAGCGCAGTCAAAGATAAAACCACTTTTCACTCAGATTGATGAGTCAAATGGCATTCCACATAGATCAAATTAGACCATCACTATACTATCCAGAGAACAAGTAATTGTCCTGATGGACTAACAATTAATATCCCAGAAGGACTTTATCGTGAAGTATTTCAACCATGGTCTAAATCTTGATTTAAACTAAACATTGCCCCTAGTATTATCATTCCTGGACATGGAGAAATACATATCTTATGTGTAAACCTGTAAAATAAGCCCTTCTCCATCAAATGAATCAAAAATTCGCATTTCTACATCTGATCCCTACCTCAAAATTCACTCATTCCATGAGTTTGAAACTTTTGTCAAATCAGGGCTCCCTGATAAGGACCTACTCGGCATAAATAAATTCACCCTATAGCCAATTTAATCAACCTGAACAACTCTGAGAAAAACCAAGCTCAGGTGTTATTCTCTAAATATTAGGAAATATTCACACAAGACAGATTAAACTTTGGATGTGCTAATGGTGTCACCCACAATATTGATTGGAGATCATAAAACAACCTGATTAAGCCTGATTAGACACTCAAAATCATCAGAAGAAGCTGTATCCAAGGGAATTAAGTAACTCCTCAACCGTGACATGTTAGTATCTTCAAAAAGTCCATGAGGCAGCACCAACTTTAACAGTGAAGAAAAAGGATGGAAGCAACCGAGTAGTCATTGATTATCAAAAGTTAAACAATATCAAAAGAAGGACTTGAAAACCTCTTCCACGAATCTATTCTGCTTAGATAGCCTAGGGGGCAAAGTTCTTCTCAGCAATGGACCTTATCACCAGATAATGGCAAATAGATCTTCCTGAAGAGGAGCACGAGTAATGTGCAATTATAACCCAAGAGGGCATATTCCAGTTGACGAATGCCTCAATGGCTATGCAACGCCCCAACCACATTCCAATGGGCAATGGACACAATCCTGGGAAATTTAAAAGTTGTCATTTTTACTAGTGTACCTCGACAATATCAACGTTTTCAGCTGCACTTTTGAAGACCACCTGGAACACTTAAAGGAGGTTTTAAAAGGCTAGCTGCTGCAAATTTAAAAATCAAGCCCAGAAAGTGTCAGTTTTTCAAAGAACAACTGGAATACCTCAGAATTGTTATTGATAAAGTGGATCATCGCCCCAACCCTCTAAGTCAGATCACATCTCCAAAATTAAAAGGCCAAATCCAAGCGCGATATTCAAGTATTCCTAGGCATGATTGGGTACTATCGCCAATTTCGCACTGACTTTGCACAACTTGGAGATCCACTTTTCTATCTGCCTAAAGATAAGGTACATTAAACTGGACTCCAGCTTGCCAGGATGCATTTGACCAACTACAATTGGCCCTATTGGGTGTGCCTGTTCTTTGATACCCTGACTTTGATGTTAATTTATCATCCAAACTGATGCATCCCTAACAGCAGTGGGGAAATGTTATCTCAAGTTAGAGAAGACGGTGAAGAACATCCAGTTGCCTTCACTTGTCAGACCTTAAACGTTCACGAAAGGAACTACATGGTGATGGAATAAGAATGCTTAACTGTCATATATGCTTGCAAGAAATTCTGGGTCTACCTTTATGGTACTCATTTAAAAGTTGTTACCAATCATGCTTCCCTAAGATGGTTGAATAACTTAAGAGAACCTGATGGCCAATTAGACCAATGGGCATTAAAGCTTCAAGCCTATGACTACACCATCGAGCATTGAGCAGGTGCAAAACACCAAAATGCTGACTGTCTATCTTGACTAACCACCATTGCAACACTTAGTCAGGCCACCAATGAGTTGTTTATGAAAATGATCAGCGGCGAGTATAAAGATGAGCCTGAATCCATCCAGAAAATATTATCAGATCTACGAAAACAAACATTGAAAACTGGACGCTTTATAAGATCATTGAGGGCAAAAATTATATTTTCCCGAGACCATCAGCCCAAACAGACCTAATAATGGTAGCACATAAGGCCATAGGGCATGGCGGATTCAAGAAAAATGAAAGAGCACCTGAAGCAATTCTACTATTGGGAGTCAATGCATTTGACATCCAAGAAATGTTAGAATGCTGTGCAGAGTGTCAATGCAAAAAAACCATTTGTAGAAAATCACATCTTACCAGCTTATTCGGCCTAAGTTTTCCTAAAACACTTTATCTATTGACATCTTTGGCCCACTTCCAACAAGAATATGAAGGCCAAGTACATAATCATAGCCAGCAACTACTTGACCAAATGGGTCGAGGCTAAGGCCATTCAGGAAGCTGGAGCAGCAACTACTGCCAAGTTCATCCTTAAAACATCATCCACAAACATGGATGTCCCCAGGTTATTCCAACTGATAATGGAACCAACTTTACCACCAATGTCCTTGCCAAGCTCAATAATTAATGAGAGTATGAGGTGTATTTACTGCTCCCTATCATCCTGAAACTAATGGGAGTGTTAAGCGCATAAATGGGACGTTGGTAAATATTATATAGAAAATAACATCAGCCAAACCATCTTAATGAAGTACTTATCTAAGTTTAGCAGTATTCGCCTACAATATTTCCTACCATTTGTCAACCAGGATGTTTCCATTTCAAGTATTATATGGAAGACACCCAGCCTTACCAACGCTGCTTTATTTGTCCCTAGATGAACCTGCAAAACACTTATACTCAGTACATTAGAAACTTTTAGATGCTTTAATCAAACTACAAGCTCAAGCTTTTGACAACAGTTTTGCTGAAAAAGGCCTGACATTAAAAGAACTTAGAGAATCACTATGGTGACCGAATTCAGAGTTAATGACAAAGTTCTATTTTGCAATACTCATGTATTGAGTTAATTGCAAAAGTTAGATTGCATCTGAATCATGCCATTTAAAGTGATTGAGAAGACATCTAAGTTTATATACACTATCAAGGATATTAGGACCAGCCATATATACAACTGAGTCCATTCAAAATTCCTAAGAAGGTTCAATAGGTGGGCCGATTAAGAAAAGAAAAAGTAAAAAAAAGAAAGAAAAAAAAACACAACCAAACATTTATATATAATTATAACAGTTTTGTTCTAATTAATACTTTAATTTTTTATTTGAGGTTGGGGAGAGAATCCAACTTCAGACTTGATGGACATTTGGGCCAAATGTAACAATAAGGGGATCATACTTTAGACTCATTGGGCGTTTGGGACGAAGTTACCAAATAGAAAACCCAAATTCATGCTCATCAGGCGTTCATGCTGGGGATAACATATCAACAAAGGTTAATCAGAAATCTTAGGGCTTATATCTGAGTCAAGTGGGGGAAATGTCAGATTCTGGTGGTTGACTTGAAAATAAACCTTTTGACAACCGTCGAATTAGGATGATTATCCAACCAATGCTTGAGCTAGTACCTTAACTCTCACCTCAAAGCCTATGGCTACTACTCAGCTTGGTAGTATATCTCAATGACAATTTGATCAAATATTTTAATAAAAACTCAGGCCAAATATGCTTGCACATTATAGCTGATTATCACTGCAGCAAATATCAGCATTTAGTCTCAATTATCATGAACACTAAAACATTCAGTATACAAAATGGTTCGAGACCAACCCAAAGTTAACGTTTAAAAGTCCCATGGACAATCAGACGAACAATAATGTAATCAATTTCCCGCCCTAGGGCGAAATTCATATGTCAATCTGCGTAATTGGCATGATAGCACTTGTACATGGACCACCCAAAAGGAGTACCTAGCGCTATTGAAAGAGAGGCCTGCCGACGTCCTGATTAAGGGTATGTCATCTACTTTAATTGATGCAAAGATTTCACAAAAGGTGGATTTCATCAGCAGTATGATGAAACTCAAATCCAAATGATCCTAGGATAATTTTGCATGTTATATTGCAATTTTTTTCTCTTAAGTCATCCTGATTTTAAGAGTATTTTTCCACCAATAAACCTAAGAATAGGTCTTTTGTATAAGTTCAAGGTTTAAACTGAGTTGGTAAAATATCTGTTAAAATTTTGTGCTCAAATGTGTCCAGAAATTCCCTAAAGGTATAAATACCGGCGCCTGGCCTAATAACTGATTATCTAATAAATACCTTTTAATAAAAGATACATTTATTTTATATCTCTTCCCTAGTCTTATCTGAAACCTAACTTTGGAGAAGTGTCAACAGGCTGGTTTTGTCAAATCCACAGCTTGTATCAAAATTTGCCTCAGAAGAAGTTCCTAATTAAATTGGGAAAATACGCCCAAAATCAACTAGAAGAGTCAGGGGTTATTTTATTCTTCCTAGCGAGTTTCTAAATGGCTCAAATACCATAAGCCACTGGCAATATTGAGGATCAATCCACAGAACTTCATCCCAATTAAGCGTGCATGATAGTAATTATCAAGCAAGCAATCATCAGAATTTGACAAGGTCATTCAGCTAATAGCTTGGGTTTTATCCAAAAGTAGTTCAATTCATTTAGCGAAAACTCTGATGACCTATAGACTCTATTTTTCTTTAAAAAGAGGAACATTTAGAGGGTTTAAGATATAGACAAGAATTCCGAATAAATCTAAAAACTTATTTTAAATGATCCAAATGCTCAGTAAATATTTTTGAAATATGGTAATATCATCCAAATATACCAAAAAGCAGGTCTGCTTCAAATCCTGCAACATATCATCCATGGCACATTGTAATGTTGCTGGGTCATTGCTCAATTCTTGAGGCATATGAATGGGTTAAAATAAGCCCTCACTAGATATCAAGGCACATTTGGCTCAGTCTTCTGGTGTTAAGTCGATTTTCCAGTAAACGCTGGCTAAGTCTATTGCCAAATAATAGGTTGAGCAAGCTAACAACCAGAGGGAATCATCAATCCATAGTAAAGGGTAGCTATTTTGATGAGTAATTGTGTTTAACCTGTGATAATCCATAATCACCTGATGTGAGCCATCCTTCTTTTTCACCAAAAAAGAGGTGAGACACATGTACTAATGGAAGGTTTAATAATCCAGCCTCCATTAGTTGACGTAAATCTTTGACCAGTGCTTCACCCACTTTATGACTTATAATAGAACTTGGCATGAATAGGAGAAAGATTTCCAGTTTCAATGGTGTGCTTTAAATATTATTCATTTTACCAAAATCATAAGTATGCTTGGCAAATATGTTAGAGTATTTTTTTCAATAATTAAAGAACTTGTTTCTTCTGTTCTTTAGAAAGGTGTTTCCCTATTGCAGATCCACAGTAAGAATCTCCTGATTGGTTTCCAGCCCAAAGTCTTGTAGACTTCCAAAAGTTTTTAGTCATAGATTTGAAATAAGGGCAAATATTTGACATAACCTATTGAATTTTTTCAATCAACGCTTTTTGGGTCATTGGTAAGGAAATCAAATAAAACAGGTAACTATTAAGAATAAGCATAATCCAACATCCCAGGACAAGGCAAGATCTCTTTAGCAGATGGGTTGGAAATGACTTGGACTTGTAACAAATGACCTTTGGGAATAGAAAATGTAAAGAACTATTGACAATTACTTGTGATTTTGGCGGAATAATTACACTCTCAGGGGAAAAAATAGGCATCCCTTCTTTCATATCAGCTGTTGAAGGGTTAATTTTACTTGAGGACCATCTACATGATACTAATTGGAATAGGACCTCTTTGATCCCTCTAACAGACGCACCCTTTGTCTAGTATGTTGAGCATGCTCAGATAAAAGCAATGGAACCATATACCCCAAAAGGGAATGAGAAGAGTCGGGCTAATTAATAAAATTCATCAAAAACCCACAAAAAAGAGTCTCCTAGAGAAGGTCATAACTCAAGTTATCAAGGACAGTTGCAGGTACCATAAAAGTCAACTTCCCAATTTTCAATGCAAGTGATGAAAAAGCTCAATGGGTTGAGTACTCTGAAGTCCTGCCATGCCATATTCTTCATAATGTGAAATATTGGGCATTAATGTAATCCACTTGATCAATTTTGACAAGACTACATTTACAGGAGATCCAGTGTCAATGATAGCTTTGGCATTAACTTGATTCATCAAAAATCAATAGGGTGATTATAATTCAAAAATGAGAGGTTAGGGCCAACATGGAGGGCAAGGAATAGGAAGAATTTTCATCTTTATTATACTCTACAGGGCTTTGATGTTCCTGCTGCATACTAATATAATTATTGAGATGTTAAATCTTATTAGCTTTAACTTTTTTCTTCTTTTCACAGATGCCTTTTTATAACAATGGTCTTCTTTATGGAAGTATCAGTGACTATAATTACACCTAATAGTGCTTGCATTTTCAGGCACTGCATATACTTTATGACGACTGGGTCTTAAAATTCGTAATTTGGGGTTTTAACATTAAATTGAGGAGGCAACTCCAATATGGACTCCTTTATATAAGATACTCCTAAAATTCTTTTTTAGCCAATAAGGTAGACTTGCATCTGTGTCCTAGAAGTAAAGCTGACATAACAGCAGTAATATCATCGTCCAAATTTAACCAGCTACATGCTACCAAAGTCTAAGCCTCCCAATAAAATTGATGAGCAAAGCCTTTGATGGTATAAATATGATAGGGTTGTTTTCCCTAAAGAGCCTGTTTCTGAGAGGGTAAGATTTGTTCGCTCTCAAATTCTTTGGTCAATGCTTTCTTAACCTGGGATCAAGTAGAACTTGTTTTCAGATGAGGTACCATGTTCTTGGGCTAATCAAGTAAGACAATTTGATAGATAATTTATTTTCTGCTGGTCCATAACCTCACTCAGAGCCTTCTCATATAATTAGAGGAAGAAGATGATACTGCATTCCCCTGGAGAGTATGTATCAGTGAATGTAGGTTTAAAACTCATAATGCATTAGCTTTCAAAAAATGTTTTCCAGGTTGTCCCAATTGAGTAGAGACGTAAGAATTAGAGTCAGAAGCTTGAGAAGAATACTGAGGATAAGAACCAGCGTTTTTGTGAGAATTTCTTTTTTTAGTACTAGATGGTATTTGGTGAGAATTTCATTAGTTCAACAATTGAGATCAGAATGGCCCACTTTTTCGCCCAATATGCGAGATAACTCGAAAATTTTCTCCTGTTGTGCATAGTATTTACATTCCAAAGTTTCAATCATTGTCTGGAGCATATCCCCTTTAGCTTAACAGGCCTGTAGCAGGATAGCAGTTTCCTTAGCCCATTTATCCAGAATATTCAATTTTCAAGTAAGCATTGAAGCGACAGCAGAGGATCAATAGGTGCCCCATCAGGAGTTAAATTACACTCCTTAGCAACTTTATGAAACTTGCTCATGCAAGCAGTCAATTATGCTCAAGAGAGAGTCAGCTTGTTGAAGGGATCCTGAATGCCCATAAGCACCAGGTGGTCCACGAGGTCTGTCAGCACCTGGAGGTCCGTGAGGCCCTTCAGCAATGGGGGATCCATGAGATCCATCAACGCCAGGAGGTCCACGCGGCCCTTCACCCCCAGGAGGTCCACAAGGTCCTTCAACACCAGGAGGATTTTGTTCCCCATGAGGACCCATAGTTCCTGAGGCTTTTTCTACTTCACCAAATCACAATTAAATTTTAAAGTACAATTGTTCCAATTGAAAGAAGCGATTTTTAACTTCCTCTTCCATCAATTGATTATGATTAGAGAGTCGGGAATAAGTATCTCTCCATTCATCCTGCATTTCCTGGGCTTGATTCATAAATTATGAGTCAACAAAACCATTTGTTCCGTGATCAAGCTGAACAAGTTGTTGTTGCACTTCATTAAGTCAATTGCATTTATTAATGATAGCATCACAGTTATCCTTGTTAAACTTGTAGGCATACTTGAAAAACTCAGAAACATAATTATTTTAGTACTAGATGGTCAGAAACATAATTATTCAAAGATTAGAATCCTTCTAAGAAATTAAGCATCCCTTGATGATGCATTCCTACAACTTGTAATAAGTGGTATAAAGTAGGGTGTACAGTTTTGGTGTAATTAAGCTTGGTACCAATACCTGGCAATTGAGAAGTTTTTTATTAAATCCCTTATAGTAGAGGTACAGAATTTGTCTGGGATTGAGTAGAACGGGTTCCTGGAATTAGAACCCCTTCAAACATCTGTTAGATGATGTTATTCAAAACCTCAGGCTGTATTGAAAATTTATAGCAAAGCTTATATTGGGACCATAAAATTCTAAGCTGGCATGGAATTCCAACGTTATTGTATCCTTGGGATTTCTGTTCTAGTGGAACAAATCCATTGTAGAATACTGCCGTGCTCATGATCTTGAGTTTCTTCGGGCGAAAAATGAGAATCCATTTTAGTGATTGATGTTTTCACTGGTGCATAACTTGAAGTTAATCCTGTAGTAAGCACCACTTTTGAAGTTTCGAATCACACTTCAAAAATGGCATTATTCTCTTAAAGTTACTTAGGTGGATTCTCCAAAAAAGTTACAAATAATATTATAAATAAGGTTGTAAATAGACCTAACAATTATTAACAAAAGGATTAAATATTTATATGCTTCAAAGTAGTTCAGTTTTATCAGATCTTTTCAATCGTTGAGCAATCAAATCTTCTAATATCACCTGTTTGAGATAATCATTATCGCTCTTAGTGGGCTTAATAAAAGTAGATTCAGTAAGTTCCTCCTCCAATATCACTGGGAAAATATCTGGGGTAGATGTTTTGGGAACGGAAGATTTTGGTGAAGTCCCAACAATGGGGTTGACATCCAGTTCCTTTATTTTTCCTGAAATTTTTTGCTCTCTGTTCAATTCTAAGCATTATGACAAAGAGTTGGCGGCCATGTACTGAGCACTTTTCAGTGGTGATACTTGTCCAGGGAGAACAGCATGTTAAATATTCTAGACATACAACCAGTCCCTGATGTACTACAGAAAGCCCTAAATACTTACACATTATCAAGCCCTCACCTATTGAAACTTATGCAACCTCAACTTTAAATATGAGTTCATTTATCTGTTCCTGTAAGTCTTTCCAGAAATATTAAGTCAGGACCCTCCCTTGAATCCTAGCATGGATGACCTTCTTAAGCCTACAACTGTTGTTCCCTTCTTTCAAATACTGACTCTGTCTTTTCTCTTGAATTTGTTTGCTAGCCTGCCCTCAGACACGCCCCTCCTTGACCAAGTCCTTGCCATCCAGCTAATCACCTGTAAGGGATTAAGTTAAAAGAGGACCTGTGTAAAAAGTCCCAGAAGCGCACCCATTATGCCCTAAAGGATATTACAATCTTCTTATGATATAAAGTTTGGGTCCCAAAATCCCTCCATTATTATATGATTCAAGAGATCCATGATTCTCCAACAATGGGTCAAACTTTCTCTAAGAAATGATAAAATTGGTTAAAAAGAACCTAAAATTTTTTGATATTGTAAAGAGATTCCCTCATGAATCACTGTTTGGTGTGTGCCCACTCCAAAAAAGACAGACTTGAAAAATGAGTTTTTCATCTATTTCAGTAGTCTAAGGAGCCCTGGACCTCAGTGACTGTTAATTTTTTTGTGGAAAATCCATCTTTCAGAGGTTATGATGCAATCATATTGGTTGTTTATTGCTTCACTAAGTTTGTCCTATTTATTCCTTATAGTATAACGGTTACTTCTAAGGACACTTAGCCCTGTTTACATCACATATATACTGTATGTTTGGTCTCTTCAAGGAGATAGCAAGTGATCTCAGAACCAATTTACCGCCAGATTCTGGAGTGCCCTTCTTAACTTTCTCCACATCAAACCCTGTTAGTCAAGTGCTTATTACCTCCAATTATATGGTCAAACGATAGAGTGGACCAATTAAAAGCTATACGTTTTATGTTATGCTTTGGCCATCCATGACACATATTCATCAGACCTCCCCTTAGTGTAGGTTGCTTACAACGACGCTCATCATGCCTCTATTAGTTTTTCCTCATATGAGGCCACCTTAGGATACAACTCTTTATTCCAAATTAGCACCTTCCTCACATCCACTGTTCCCGCAGTGGAGAACGCCTGTAAAATCTATGTAAAACCAAAATTTTGTATTGAATCCTGTTTAAATCAGTAGAAGACTAGAAGTAATTTGCGTATTGATAGCGTCACCCTGCTCATAAACTCAAGGAAGGATCTCTTATTGTGTTTTACACCTGTCATTTGGACATGAAACCTCCTTCCAGAAAATTATTGTGCAGATTATCTGGACCTTACAAAGTGCTGAAAAATTTGAGAAACAGTGCCTTAAGGTACAAGCTTCTCTCATATTGGAAAAACACAAGTATTTCATGTGTCCCAGTTACCACCTTTAAAAGGCCCCATGCCTACATCTCCTGAACCTATATGGTAAACAATTTCCAGGAGGCGGGTGTAAAAGCCATTCTGGCTTAATGGAAGCCACGACGCTCTATCCAGTATATTTTAGCACCAGAAGGCTACATCTCCTATAATTCAGCTGGGTGAGCGTTAAGAACTTCATATAATGAAAGGAACTGATTAGAACTTTCCATATATCCCACTCTGAGGATTTCCATCCCTTTCAGAGAACAGCAGCTTCATCGCCATCAAGCTCCCTAAGAGGCAAAAGTATAAGCCCTAATTCTTCCCCTGGAGGCGATATTTCCTGTTCATAAAGGAAAAATCAATGTAAGTCTAGATTTCCAGCCACTTAACCTGAACTGTGAAAAGTACTCCTTCAAGTATAATTAATACCCTATCCTCTAATGTCACCCCTTTCTCAGCTAAGTGACTTGGCTCATTTGGTATATGTGCGAAGGTTACTGCCTTGCCCCCCAAGGACTCTCCCTCTCTGCCACTATTTTTTCTTCTACTTTATTAAAAATGATAGAAGTGGATTACATAGAGATGTAACAGTACAGGGGCCTCCAGAAGTACACTAGGGCTCATCCTATCATAGCCAGGTAACTAAGATATACAGTGAATCGCCCAAATCCACTCCAAACATGACATAAACTTACAGAGTCTAACAAGTTGAATCAGGTCATTACTAGTAAAAGATATTGCAAATAAACTTCAGATCACCTAGTCTGGCCAAGGGAAATTTTCTTTGAACTAACTTTGAAATGTATTTGGGCAAAAATGGCTAAACTGATTTAATAGTCAGAAAATAAACGTTCACCCATGGCACTACTGATCCACATCATTCATCAATATGTAAACCCAAATATCTTACTTTTTTCAAATCTCCAAAACATACGAGAATAACTCTAACCCATAGCTCTCTTCTCTTCTCCACAAATCAGGATATTTCAAAGGGACTCAGGACCAGGCTAAAAACTTGAGCTTCTCTTTAATTCTCCCAATACTATAAGGGCAACAGCCCTTCTTAAGTTGTGTTGCCAGTCTATTATCTATTTTATATTTCCTTCAAGACAAACCTATATATACTTTAGGTTATTGTTTGTGGAATTGTCTTCCATACCATATTGCTAAGCTTTTAAGCCAATCCAGTTAATTACGCCACCATTTTTTTCAAAAGTTGTCAATAATCATAGAAAAGGTTTTTTGACCCATTTATCCAACGAAATGAAAACTGTGATTGAACTTGTAAAAGCGTATATTTCTAATCACTAATGCCAATACATTGCAAATGCCATGCACACCTGCAACCTTGATTGTACTATTATTTGGCATAAGTTATAATCTGTCCATGTGTGTCTCCCCTTTATTCTGATCTGATTAGATTTAAAAATTAAATACTGCAGAACCTGAAGGTGACATCATCCTCGCCGCCTTTCCTGCCCTTAGGTGGTGCCCCTACAAGACCTGCGATTGCCTCCTTTGCATCAATATGGTTTGTTATGGGGCCTTTTGGTATACCTTTATATAGTAAATTCCTTTCAAGTTAACCCTAGAAAGTCCCTTCCCCAGATTCATGAGGATGACTATGTCCCTAGCTTTATGGGATCTCTTATTTGTATTGATGCACCCAGATTAGAAGCACAGACTTCTTTTAATGATCTACCATCTTGATATCAGAGGTGCAGTTTTTGTAGTCAGCTGTGAATCGAGGAACAAATCCAAAACAACAAGGCTTGAAGATCACCTTATATGGGGACATTCTTGTGTTATTTCGATGTCATCTTAGGGTGACAAAGAGCTGTTTGACAAGAGTGGTTTTCCCATATCTCAGCCCACATAAATACCTAATAAAATAATGATATATAGTTGCTCATCACCTGACTGCCAGGTATCTAGAGGCGCGCTTGGTGCAATCACCCGCTGCATACTTTGCCAGTTGGGGCAGAATACCAGAATCTCAGATAAGTTTTAAAAGGCCCAGACATGAGTGATTAAACCCTTGCGTTGGAGGTGTGGGTATCCTGGTACTACTGGCTTGGCTAACGCTTACTGAAGAAATACTATGGATTGAGGTAACTCTTCAATAGGATATTTGAGCTTCCTATAATGAAGAATGGTCCTTGGAGACCCATAAACTAGAATATAACTTATCTTTGTCCTTATTCTGAGCTTGATGCTATGAATGTAGATATAATAGATGCTTAAGATCTCAGTTAATACCCGGCGCTTTGATAATAAAAGCATTAACTCTTATTAAAGCAGTAATAGAAAAATGCAATTATCTTTCTTTTTAGTTTACTCAGGACTTACCTGAGCTGACCTATGGCATGTAAAGGTAATTATTGCTATATATATAAACCTTAAGATAGTCTAGAGAGATGTTTATAGTATTCCAGAACTAGTGTAGTAATAATAGCAAAAAAAACTAGTTTTAAGCATATAGATGTACATAGCTAATTGTTAAAAGGTGCTACTTAGCAAATATAAATAGTGCTTCTTATCTTCTTTAACCGCTCAAAGTCACTTTTGAGCGATTTTAAATTTAAGTTTATTTATCCACAGCCATCTGCCCAAACCTATTCTTTGATGTCCTTGGCTCTGCCGCCTGCCACCCCAGTGTGGGGCAGCAGTTCACCCCCACCTAGCGTTTTCCGCCCTGCAGGCAAGCGCGTTCACACGGGTTCAAACAGCCCGCCCACTGCTTCCAACCGTTTTGTCCCCCACGAGACTTAGCGCTCCACCTGGCGCGCGTCCACCCTTCTCGCCCCCATCCTCTCGCCCTCCCTCGCTCTGCTATTCGCTATTGCCTCAGAGTGGACTATGGGCGTTTGTTCCCATATGCGATAAGGCAATTATTGACCTAGCCACTACAGCCTTTGCGCCAGCTGGCTTTATAGACTTCCGCCCTTTTAAGGGCTACTTTGACGTTGGGTTCCAATCTGAGGAGGATGCTGAAGTGGCAGCACAAACTCCTCTAATTTATAAAAAAAACCCCATTCCCACAACCCATACTCGCCTCCCTTCAGACACCACGCTAGTGGTATCCTTTGCAAATCTCCCATCCCACCTTCCACCCCAGGTTTTGTATGACCAGTTGGTCGCGGGGCTCATGGCTTATGGCACTCAGCCCAACCTCATCTTTGCCATTCCATCTGGTGCATAACGCCTTGCTGCTCCTCGTGCAACAGCCACCATCATACCACACCACCCTACCATAGCCCAACAAATCCCACCCCGCGCTAGTGTGGCTGCAGCGCCTGATCATTTCTTTTGGGCTTGGGTCGATAATGGTAGGCAGATTTGTTCCCTCTGCTTTGGCCTCAACCATGCAAAAAGAGCGTGCCCTAAGGCCAAATCCGCTGATGCAGCTTCTGAGCCCCCCTCTGGAGGTTCAGTATGGGGCGCTTTGCTGCCCCCTCCCACCCTCCAATCTCATTCAATGGGCCCACATGAAAAATCAGCCCCACCCAAAACCTCCATCCTCACTCTCCCACCTAAATCTATGCCAGCCAATCAGAGCAATGCTTGGACCAACATTCGCACCCAAGCAGCTGCCCATTCGCCCAATCCTACCCACTCAAATTTGAACGCCACTATTCCAGTGAACCAAAATCCATGGGATCTATTGGCTGAAACTGACGAATCAGGTAATATCCTCATTAGTAAGCACACAGGGCAACCTCTCTGCCATGGCAATTATGGTCGGGCAGAATTTTTCCTTCCCAACTTTGATGAAACCCCTACCCCTCACCATTTTGCTCCTCTACCCAATACAGCCCCCTTCTAAAGTGACTACCAGCTCGCCTTAGCTGCGGTGGCCTCTCCTCATTGCCCAAAACTGCGCACTGCGGTGGCCCAGTCAGTGGCTCAGCTCCAGCATGGCCTGCCCACTATCTTCTTCCCCCAACTTCCCTGAATCTCCCTGCAGTGACATCTCAAAACTATTTGATGATGCTGAAATCGCTGTTATGAATGTCGCAACGCTTGCTTCATTCAACCCCTCAGCCAAAATCACCCTTACAGTATCTTCCTTTTCACCCAACTTCCTGAAGCCCGCAAAGAAGCTGAAGTTCACCTCGCAGCTTTTGTTGAAACACTTTCCCATCATTATCTTGATGCAGAAGTGGAAAACTCCTACTACGCTGACCTCAGCCCCCACTATGCAGATGCCCAACGCCCTGGCTCTCTGCTCTGATCTGGTACTGTAACCAACACCCCTTGATTGAGGTGGGTCTTTCTGAAAACAAACCCCCCAATCCCTCCTCACCCTCTGCCATGGTGGGTTAAGCAGTTTCTGCTTCCCACCTGGTTGATAGTTTGTTTTGCCGTTTTGAGTGTTGTGATCAGTACTGTCCATCCCCTGGTTAGCATACCTCGAATAAATCAAATGTAATTAAATAGTGCTTCTTACTTTCTCATATGCTTATATAAAAATCTAAGTTTCTATAAGTTAATTAAGAAAATATGCATATAAATCAATTATTTTTTAAGTTAAAATATCTAGTTCCGCTTATTGTAGAAATACATACTATGTTAGCTTAAGGGCTATATTATATTGGGTGGTAGACTTATAGAAAAAGTATATTTTAGATTATATCTAATAATAGTTTTGACTAGACTGAATCAAATAAGAAAGTCAAAATAAATATAAACTGTGCTGAAGATATTAAATTGGATACCTTATATAAAGTACACAAAAATAGTCTTACTGACAGATCTAAATGAGCTATAATCATAACTTTTTAATAGTTCATACTTTGTTAGAAACTTTGGATTGGATATAAGATATAAAACTATGTATGATATCTGTTTAATAGTATAGCATTGATACATTATATGATTTTATGCACTTGGTATTTTACAAGCACATGTACACGCAATATTACATTATAACTATTTTTATATAAGTTATTTAAATATCAAGTAGAGATTACCCTCCTATGAGTTGGTGGTTAATTATACCTTGAATATAAATTTAAAAATGTGAAGTTGACTAATTATAGACGTAGATAAATTATATAGAGTTATCACTTAACTTTTAAAAAGTTGCCAGTTCTATTTAAACAAATCTAAATATAAACAACCACTGTAATTCTTAAAATGTGTTCACTGTTTAAATCACTAGTTAATGATAATCTCTAATATATTTTTTTACTAAAATCGAAAGTTAGCATACTTATGTAAAATATTAATTTGCTTATATACTTGATCTGATCTATAAACATAAAGTATATATATAGTAGCTTGCATAAAACACAAATAGTACTCTTCTGGAGATGATAAATGTCTTATTTTCTTATACTATAATAAATGATCTTAAAATAGAAATAATAAAACTTATGAAAATAAGTGTCAATATATGATGATCGCTCGCTTGGAAATTGTTATCCTGCATATCTATTCAGGCTGAAGTTCCAATGGTTGATCCTCAATAGTGCCTGTAGTTTACAGTATTCAGACTGGTCAACAACTCACTAGGCCTATTAAATTCACCTCGACTCTTCCAGCCAATTTCAGGTGTATTTTTCCTTCATATTTTGGAACTTCTTTCAAGGCATGATTAGATACAAACTGGGGATTTAGTCCTTCCTGTTTGTTGACACCTCTCCAAGGTTAGGATTCAGATAAAAACCTGGAAAAGGAAAAGATAAATAAGACTTTTATTGCATGCTATTTATTAGAGAATGTTCATTAGGCCAGGCGCTGGTATTTATACCTCTAGGGCATCTCCTGGCCAAATTCCAGCACAAAATTTAACAGCTATTTACCACCTCAGTTCGGCCTAAGACTGAAACCTTTTCTTAGGTTCATTGGTGGCAAAATACTCTCAAAATCAGGAGGATTTCAGGTACAAAGATTGCAATAAAAGTACCTTGAGGCAATGGACACTGCCAGCCTCATTAACAAAGAAAACCTCAACTATACCTCCTTATGCCTCATGTTGCTGATGCTCCTACACCAATGTTGTCTGCCATGGTCCACCAGCTAAAGCGGGCGCCAGACTAAAGTTTCCCCAAAGCCTCCTCACCATCTGATATGGCTTCCTAGGCTATAATTTAGGGACTATATTGGGAATTTTTTAATTTATGATAATCCCTTTGTTTGGCCCATTTGTGAATAAAGATGTATGGCAGCTCCCTCTTTAAGGTTGGGCACCACTAATACTAAAAAAATATTGCGATAAAAGCATGTAAAATTATCCTAGGATCAACTGGTTTTGAGTTTCATCATACTGCTGATGAAATACACCTTCTGTGAAATCTTAGCATCAATTAGAGTAAATGATGCACCCCTAATTGGGACGTCAGCAGGCCTCTACCTCAATAGCACTAAGTAACCCCTTTTGGGTAGTCCACACAAGTGCTATCATGCCAATTACGCGGGATTGATATATGAATTTCTCCCTAAGGTGGAAACTATTACGTTTTTATTCGTCTGAAGTCCATGGGATTTTCAGACATTAACTTCAGTTCGTCCCCAAATGATTTTGCATATGATTAAGTTGATTGTGTTTCTGATAATTGGGACCAATTGCTGAGATACAAAGACTAGAAAATTGACCATAATATGCAAGTGTATTCAGGCTGAATGCTCTGCTAAAATACTTGATCAAATTATCATTGAGATGTTTGGCCTGAATTGTATGATTGCAATAGGCTTTGAGGTGAGAATATATGTGTTAGCTCAAGCGTTGAAATGATAAATGGCATGATCTGATATTTTTAAAAGTCTATTTTTGAATCGACTACCAGAATCTGACATTTCCCCCTCTTGACTCAAACATAAGCCCTATGATTCCCAATTAGCCTATGTTGGTCTTTAATATCAGCCCAAACACCCAATGAGAATGGAGTTGTTTTTCTATTTGGCAAATTCAGCCAGTATGCCCAATGAGTCTGAAGTATGACAGCCCAAATGCCCATCAAGTTTGAAGTTTAATCCTCTCCCCAACCTCAAGTGTGAACTAAAATATAAATAGAATAAAGCTATTTTTTAGTACTAGATGGTCCCAACTAGAATAAAGCTATCATATAAGCTTTTTTTTGTTTTTTTTTTTTAGTTTTGTTCTTGTGTTTTTATGTTTTTTTCAACTTTTTCTTTTTTTAATCGGCCTGCTTATTAAACCTTCTTAGGAATTTTGCATGGACTTGGTTGTATATATGGTTGGTCCTAATATCCTTGAGTGTATATGAACTTAGACGTTTTCTCAATCACTTCGAATGCCCTGACCCAGATGAGATCTAACTTTTTCATTTGTCCCAATCCATGGGTGTTGCAAAATAGAATTTCGTTGTTAACTTTAAATTCAGCCAGTGTATAGCGATTCTTTAAGTCCTTTTGATGTTGGACCTTTTTCTCAGTGAAACTGTTGTTGAAGGCTTGTGCTTGTAGTTTGATTAAGGCATCTTCAAGCATATCAATGTACTGAGGGTAAGTGTTTTCGCCAGGATCCTCTAGGGCTGAATATAGCAGCGTTGGTAGGGCTAGGTGTCTACCATATAATACTTGTATTGGAAACATCCTGGTTGATGTTTGGTATGAGATATTGTAGGCGAAGACTTCCAAACATAGATTTGTACTCCATTTGGATGGTTTGGATGAGGTTAATTTCCGGATAATGTTCATCAATGTCCCATTTGCACGCTCAACAGTCCCATTAGTTTTGGGGCTATAGGGAGCAGAAAGCACACCTCATACTCTATTAGTTGGTTGAGCTTGGCAAGGCCTTTGGCAATAAAGTTAGTTCCATTATTGGTCAGAATAACCTGGGGACATCCATGTTTGTGGATGATGTTTTCAAGTACAATTTTGGCGGTGGTTGCTGCTCCAGCTTCCCAAATGGCCTTGGCCTCAACCCATTTGGTCAAGTATTTGATGGCTATGATCATGTACTTGGCCTTCATATTGCTTGTTGGAAGTGGGACAACAACGTCGATATATACAGTGTTCCAGGCAAAGTTGGGCTGAAAAAACTGGCAAGATGTGCTTTTTCAGAATGGTTTATCGTCTTGGCACTCTGCACATCATTCCAGCATTTCTTGGATGTCAAAATGCATTGACTCCCAGTAGTAGAATTGCTTCAGATGCTATTTCATCCTATTGAATCCTCCATCCCCTATGGCCTTATGAGCTGCCATTATTAGGTCTGTTTGGGCTGATGGTCTTGGGAAAAAACTTTTTGTCCTCAAAAACCTTATAAAGCGTCCCATTTTTGATGGCTGTATTTTTCATAGATCCAATAGTATTTTTTGGACAGTTTTGGGCTCATCCTGATACTCATCGGTGATCATTTTCATAAACAAATCATCAGAAGCCTGACTAAGTGTTGCAATGGTGGGTAGTCAGGATAAACAGTCAGCATTTTGGTGTTTTGCACCTGCTTAATGCTCGATGGTGTAATCATAAGCTTGAAGCTTTAATGCCCAGTGGTCTAATTATCCATCAGGTTCTCTTAAGTTGTTCAACCATCTTAGGGAAGCATGATCAGTAACAACTTTGAAAAGAGTACCATGAAGGTAGACCAAGTATTGCTTGCAAGCATATTTGACAGCTAAGCATTCTTGTTCCATAACATGTAGTTCCTTTTGTGAACATTTAGGGTCTGACTAGCGAAGGCAACTGGATGTTCTTCACCGTCTTCTCCAACTTGAGATAACATGGCACCCACTTCTGTTCGTGATGTGTCAGTTTGGACAATAAATTCACAATCAAAGTCCATGTATTGAAATACAGGAGCGCTTAATAGGGCCAATTGGAGTTGGTCAAATGAATTCTGGCAAGCTGGAGTCCAGTTTAATGTACCTTATCTTTAGGCAAATAGAAAAGTGGATCTCCAAGTTGTGCAAAGTCAGTGCGAAATTGGCGATAGTACCCAATCATGCCTAGGAATACTTGAATATCGCGCTTGGATTTGGCCTTTTAATTTTGGAGATGTGATCTGACTTAGAGGGTTGGGGCGATGATCCACTTTATCAATCACAATTCTGAGGTATTCCAGTTGTTCTTTGAAAAACTGACACTTTCTGGGCTTGATTTTTAAATTTGCAGCAGCTAGCCTTTTAAAACCTCCTCTAAGTGTTCCAGGTGGTCTTCAAAAGTGCAGCTGAAAACGTTGATATTGTCAAGGTACACTAGTAAACATGACAACTTTTAAATCTCCCAGGATTGTGTCCATTGCCCATTGGATTGTGGTTGGAGCGTTGAATAGCCATTAAGGCATTCTCGTCAACTGGAATATGCCCTCTTGGGTTATAATTGCACATTACTCGTGCTCCTCTTCAGGAAGATCTATTTGCCATTATCTGGTGATAAGGTCCATTGCTGAGAAGAACTTTGCCCCCCTAGGCTATCTAAGCAGAATAGATTCGTGGAAGAGGTTTTCAAGTCCTTCTTTTGATATTGTTTAACTTTTGATAATCAATGACTACTCGGTTGCTTTCATCCTTTTTCTTCACTATTAAAATTGGCGCTGCCCCATGGACTTTTTGAAGGTACTAACATGCCACGGTTGAGGAGCTACTTAATTCCCTTGGATACAGCTTCTTCTGATGATTTTAAGTGTCTAATCAGGCTTAATCAGGTTGTTTTATGATCTCCAATCAATATTGTGGGTGACACCATTAGCACATCCAAAGTTTAATCTGTCTTGTGTGAATATTTCCTAATATCTAGAGAATAACTCCTGAGCTTGGTTTTTCTCAGAGTTGTTCAGGTTGATTAAATTGGCTATAGGGTGAATTTATTTATGCCGATTAGGTCCTTATCAGGGAGCCCTGATTTGAAAAAGTTTCAAACTCATGGAATGAGTGAATTTTGAGGTAGGGATCAGATGTAGAAATGCGAATTTTTGATTCATTTGATGGAGATGGGCTTATTTTACAGATTTACACATAAGATATGTATTTCTCCATGTCCAGGAATGATAATACTAGGGGCAATGTTTAGTTTAAATCAAGATTTAGACCATGGTTGAAATACTTCACGATAAAGTCCTTCTGGGATATTAATTGTTAGTCCATCAAAACAATTACTTGTTCTCTGGATAGTATAGTGATGGTCTAATTTGATCTATGTGGAATGCCATTTGACTCATCAATCTGAGTGAAAAGTAGTTTTATCTTTGACTGCGCTTTGATATACTCAATCAGGATGCCCCATCTTTGTAGGCCAGATTTATGAATAGGCTGGGTTCTTTTTCTCAACTGCCTTATCACGGTTATAGTAAAGTGGAATAGCCTGGCCAATAATGGTGAGAGTATCGTTATTATGATTGGTAACAACTCCATATTTTCTTAGGAAATCAGTCACAATTAGGATATTATAGTTTGTATTTGGTAACACTATGGCAGGCGCTGTTACTACAATGGATCCAAATATGAGTGTTAGGGTACTGTAGGTGCCCAGTCTTTGGTTGTATGCGCTCCAGCTGTTCCATGTTCCTGACAGTGGGCAACATTGGGCGCAATTTTCAGTTTTTTAACCAACTTTGTGCTGACTATATTGATAGGAGCACCACTATCAATGATGGTCCAAACTCACACCTTGTTTACTGATATGTCCATATAAGTACATTCAGAGTAGTTTTCAGAGGTATTTATTGTGTGAATTCTTTGATTGCTGCCCAATTCCAGGTTTGATTTCAGGCTTGAGCAAATATCTGGGAAGTTATCTGCCAAGGTCTTCATGGGGATGGCTACTTGAACGTTGTTAAGTTTAGGCCGGTCAGTTATACATATGGGTTGGAGGTCTAAACCCTGATCTATAATCTGCTTTGCATAAGGTCTTGATACTTCAGCTCGGCTTCTTTAGTAATTTTCAAGGGTTTAGTTACTTTTACTGTGTCCCGAGTAATGACCATCATGATATTGTTAGCCACAATATGGTGGAGGTTATCTTTAGTAACATCTTCGGCCCTAAAGAGCTCATCAGGGTCAGGTGGAACGGTTTAAAAATTGGTGGAGTTAGAGCATTCCACCTCTACTCCACCAGCTCTTTTCCCGTCTCATTGTCACTGTCAATTTTCTAAAGCAAAGTTGACTCCATGCTTTTTATTGGACCGTCTTGAGCATTGTCTAGCAAAATGCCCTTGTTGACCGCAAATGTGGCAAGTTATTAGAACTGTTTGCTGTTTTTGCTTTAATTTTTTGATTTATTTTTGGGAATTTATCCCCTAGTTGGACGTCATGTTGCTTTTTGGGCCCAAAAATCGGGATTTTTGCTGATCCTTGGCCTGATTAGGAGTATTTAAATTATGTGGACAGCTTCTCAAGTAATTGGTAAGCTCTTGGATTTCCAAGCTTCCATTGAAGGCAGGCAGCATAACATTGTGCAGTTCACGGAAGGGTATAATTGCATGCTCCATTGCAATCTTGGCACCAAACTTATCTATTGCATTGCACCCATGCAGAACTTGTGCCTCATGGAAGAATCTATCCGCAAAGTCCTTAGTAGTCTTTTTCTGTTAGATTTCAATATTAAGAAGCTCTCTTTTTCAGGTTTCTAGTTTCTCAGGCCCTCCAAACTGTTTTATTATTGCAATTTTGTCATCCATGTAGGACCAATCATTGCCCAAATGAGCATAATGAGTTCACAGCTATGGGCATCAAGTGAGTTAATCAATTTCTGATCCTTTCTCATGGTCTGATGCTCCTCTCATTGCTTTTTCAAATAATTTGAGGAAAGATTGATCGTTTCTATCCTTATCAAACTTTGGTAAATTCAGTGGTTTGGAGTCTTCTCGCCCTATTTCAGGCATAGGGGTTGTACTTTTTCTTGAGCGTCTTGGTGTATCATAGCCCATAATTGGCCCTCTTTCCCGTTGGGAAGTATCTGGAGTTGGGATTGATGCTAGGACTCTAGGCATAGAACAGATGTTTGAAATATTAGTTTCTGCATCAGTATCAACTTCTGATGATTCGATTTCTTGATATTGCTCCAAACTACTGGATTTGAAACCTGAATTCGGCCCTTAGTTACTTTCCCAGGCTGTTTTTTGGCCATATAAGCGGAGTTTTTCTTACTTTTCGTTTGTCAAAGTTGGGCGAGCATTGGCAGCCTTGCTGTTTGAGGGATTCAATTTCTTTTTTAAGTTTGTCATACTCCTCTTTGAATAAAGCTTAATTGGTTGTTAAGCTTCTTATATCTTTGTCTATACTGTCTACTCAGTAATTTGCAGTTGATAGCTGCATTCTGAGCTCCCCATTTTCCTGAGTAAGTTAAGTATTTCTGGCCTGAAAACTCGACACCACCTTACAAATTTTCGAAATTTTCTCTTTGATCTGGGTATCTTCTTCATCCCTATTTGGGAAAGCTGGCTTTGCTGCAAGGTCTTCAAAGTTTTTGTTGATAGTATCCAGCTCAGCCTGAACATACTCTTCAAAGTCATCAACTTTTGCATTCAACTCCAGGTGATTTCTTTGGCCTGAAGTGGCATGTATGGTAAGTCATTCTGATTGAGACAAAAGTTTATCCAAATGGCTTTCCAGTTTTTAACAGGGGTTATTCATAATTTGTACCTATTCTTGTAATAACCCATGGTGGGCCAGAACTTCTGCGGCTATTTTCAGGACTCCTTCATTCAGAAGCTCCTCGAGGGTGTTTAATCTCCCATGAGCTTCATTGGCAAGTCCCATATTATCAACAATTGCCTTTTGGACTTCAGCAAAACTGGAGTTTAGCTTGTCCAGTAGGGCATTTTGGGAAAAATGTACCTCCCCTTGCACTAGGTAGATTTCCGTGATTTTCATATTTTGTCTATCAATTATTCGCTGGGTATGCTTAATTGAGGGCTGAACAAAGTCAACCAGGAATTCATTGGTTGCTTGACTGTCTAAGAGACGTTTGTCAAGAGATGCCATGGTAGCATCGCGGTACTTTATATATCTCTCTCTTGAGTGCCCGATCCTTAAGGTAGTAGAACAGGCTGGAGGAGGGATCTATTTGTGAAGTACCAATCCTTTTTTTTTTAGTACTAGATGGTCCCAACCCAAGGGGGGATTCATCGATGTTGTGAAGTACCAATCCTAAAACCCTGTAATAGGGTTTCCAGCATAACTTTTACGCTTGAATATTTAAGATCAATCGGGCTGGTTGTATCTGCATGAGCTCCCCCTCACTGTGATAAGATTCAGGGATTAGAAGGTACCTGCTTTAGAGCCATGGCGGCTGTTATTAAAATAATCTGAGATTCCTTATCACTAGTTTCCATCTTATTTGTCACTTTCTCATCTGGCCGATTCTGCCAGAATTGGTCATGTGAATCCATATTGGAGAATGTAACTAGTTTTGAGTGAGCATCAGTTTCAAAATCTGAGGATCACTTGCTTGGAAATTGTTATCTGGCATATCTATTTGGGCTGATGTTATGATGGTTGATTCTTAATAGTTCCTTTAGTTTACAGTATTCAGACTGGTCAACAACTCACTAGGCCTCTTAAATACGCTTTGACTCTTCCAGCTGATTTCAGGCATAATTTTTCCTTCATATTTGGGAACTTCTTCTGATGCAGGATTTAATACAAACATGGGATTTGGTCCTTCCAGTTTGTCGACACTTCTCAAAGGTTAGGATTCAGATAAAAACCAGGAAAAGGATAAGATAAATAAGACTTTTATTGCAAGCTATTTATTAGATAATGTTCATTAGGCCAGGTACCAGTATTTATACCTCTATAGCATCTCCCAGCCACATTCCAGCACAAAATTTCAACAGCTAATATACCATCTCAGTTTGTCCTATGACTGAAACCTTTTCTTAGGTTCATTGGTGGCAAAATATTCTCAAAATCAGGAGGATCTCGGGTACAAAACTTGCAATAAAGGCATACAAAATTGTCCTACGATCTTCTAGATTTCAGTTTCATCATACTGCTGAAAAGATACATTTTCTGTGAAATTTTGGCATCAATTGTGTAAATGACGCGCCTCTAATTGGAACATCAGCAGGCCTCTTCCTCAATAGCACTAGGTACTCCTTTTGGGCGGTCCACGCAAGTGCTATCATGCCAATTATGCGGATTGACATAAGAATTTCGCCCTAAGGCAGGAAATTGATTACAATTTTTGTTCGTCTGAAGTCCATGAGATTTTCAGACATTTAATCAGGTTGTCCCCGAATAATTTTGTATACAATTAAGTTAATTGTGTTTCTGATGTTGGGACCAATTGCTGTAATAAAATGCCTTGAAAATCGGCCATAATATTTGGTGTATTCAGTCCAAGCGCTCTACTAAAAACTTGATTGAATTATCATTGAGATGTTCATCCCAATAGTATGATTGCAATAGGCTTTGAGGTGAGAATATAGGTGTTAGTTTAGGCATTGTAAGGATAATTGGTTTATCTGAAGGTTGTCAAAGGTTTATTTTTATTTCAACCACCAGAATCTGACAATAAATATGATTACTGATTTACCTTGGAGCTTAAAAAATGTATGTATTTGTTCTTTAGTACAACAAATGATCTATCATTGATATTTATATAGATCTATAAGATAGTAATTTTCAAAGTTAATATATCTTTTTACTTTAAAGATAAACATATTATAGAAACTATTTTTATATTAGTCTTAATAAAAAGGTATACAGATAAATGATAGATAACTTTAAGTCCTGGGGAGCAGCCCCTACGCTTGACAAGAAGTTCCCACATAGAACCAAAGAGGGGCCCAAGAAGGCTGCTGTCCCCCTAACCAACAAAGGGCAACTTGTCCCATGTAGCGGATGAGCAGAGGGTCTCAGCTTACCCCTCTCTCTCTTTCTCCTCTCCTAACTCTCCTATTGCCAAGGAGTTGGTAAAAGGATTAATGAGTTGTGCAGTTAGGTTATGGAATCCAGAGGCCATCACCAGTCTGTAGGTTGCCTGTCGCTTCAAAGCCATATCCCAAAAGCTGAGTTTGAGGCCCTCCAAAGTTTAAGTTAAATTCGAACTTTATTAAATCAATTGGAGTAAATTTGGGGTTAGAATCATGGTTTGGTTAATGCTTGCCGTGCTTTTGCACAGAATAAAATATTTTAATAGTTTTAGGAGTATCAAAGCTCTCAGCTGCTGTTAAAGATCTTAGGAAAAAGTAAAACACCAATTGAGTTTTTTAAATATGACAATTTTATTTGTAGTAAAAATAGGTATAAAGCGATCCTCCATTAAAGTATTGCCTCCTAGTATATAAAGGACTTTGAAGCTAAAATTGAGAGGGATGAGATATTCACCATAAGTGAAGGGTAGCTCAATTAGGTAATATGAAAATTTACCCTATCAGAGCTCTCAAGGATCCCTCTCCTAAACTTGACTTTGGATGGCGGGTCAATGTCAGGTAGGACGAATTCATGGGGTAAGGATTTATTATGTAACTCAATCAAGCTCTTAACAACATTTTTCACCTCGCAGAACCACCTTCTAGACCATAAAAGGGGTTTTTTCTGATTAGAAATTAAAAAATTACAGGTGGGATGTGGGGGACCTCTGAATGAATCTACTGATTCCAACATTATTTCTGCTTAACCATATTACCAACAGCAAGGCGATTTGGCCAAGGAATATGAGAAGTATTACTCCAACCAGGATTATTCAGCTGAGAGTTAGAATAGGAGATTTTGCTAATATTTTTATGGTACTTTACCACATAACATTTTTACCCAGTAGTCGCACATTCAATTATTTGACATTACCCCTTCAATAATGTTGGGGGGATAATAGAGGCGTATAAATCGTCCATGGACTCTATTGGTAATGTCTTAGAACCAGGGACTTAATGGATTATTTGCCGCCCCTCTTATAGGTGATGACAAAAGGTACCTCCCAAATTGCCCAAGTTTACCACTTCTAAGGGTGATGCAATTATGGCAATACAAGACCATATCTAATATGAAAGAGGGTAGAAGGGGCTGGAGCTCATTAGCAGACTGGCCTCTTTAGTAACAGTTTTAGCTAAGTTATTCATAGCCTTGTATTGTAGCTGAATGATGCGCTAAGCTAAGCTCCTCATGGCTTTGTCAGGATCGCCAACCATGGTAGAAGAAATCCTTAGCTAAGAGTTCAGGTACCCTGTATTCTCTTCCATATAAAACGCGGAAGGGAGGCATCTTCAGGATCTAATGATAGCTAATGTGGTAGGCCATGAGAGCACTAGACAAGAATTGATTCCTGTGCAATGGATCTGGAGTGGCCATTTTCTGTAGGATAGAAACCAAGGGTCCATTTACTCTCTCCACAGTTCCAATTTTAGAGTGATATGGGGGCCAAGAAGAGTTTCTGAGTTCCCATGGTGGTAGCCAGTATCCTGACAACTCTGGAGGTGAATTTTCTCCCATTATCACTGAGTAGCACCTGTGGGCAGCCATGGCAGTGAAAAATATATTGATGCTGAGAAAGTCAGAATTACTATGGAATATTGGACTGGGAGATCCACAGCCTCAATCCATTTGGTAGTAAAAAATTCCTATTATTATATATTTATTCCCACTGGTAGTCTGAGGTAGGGGCCCTACCACATCTAAACTTATTTTATGGAAGGTTTTCTGGGGGTATTAGGTTAATAATGGTAATTGGTCCCATGACTAGATTGCTTTTTACAGATCAAACAGGCATCTAGGACTTCAATAATAATTTTCTTGGTGACCTCAATTTATTACCACTCCATAATCCACTCGTAGGTTTTATGCAATTTTCCGTGGCTTAGGGTGGAGTGGGCTTCCATGATAGCAGGTACTCGCTCCAAGGGTCATAGATAGGGCAACCACTTGACCCCTACCTAATTATACAGCTTCCCACTTTTCACTTTAGTGTTATGGGAGTGGTAGGGTAACATTTTTTGGACAGGCTCATCCTCATCTTCGCAAGCGTTGGGGGTCATTAGGAGGTATTGTATTCTCTCCACTTTACTATTATCTAGTGAAGGACAGGCAGGTGAGTCAGCCCGTTCACATTCCTATAATGGGTTCAAACTCAGTGTTCAATTTTCATGTCATAGGGTTGGAGTTTCAGCCCAATGAGACAACCGTCCCATGGGATACTTCATATACTGTAACCACCTTATCAGAATTTTAACCAGATGAATCCTTCCTATAGTATCTGAATTAGGGGTTTTGGTTAGTTGGGTGTTATTGCCAGCTAATTGCCTAGTTCAATACTATTTAATGATATAAAAAATACAAATCGTTTTAGGGTCAGCGGATTCCCAGTTTGGCACTGCTATCAAATTATGATTGATGGATTACCGGTGAAATGCTGCTGTATTCAGTTACCAGCATCTAACAAATGAAATCGCTAACTATAGTTTGAGTGAAATTCTGGTGGAAAGCTGCTGTATTCAGTTACCAGCATCTAATGAGGATTTTGCTAATTATTGCTCGAGTTAGCAAAATCATATCCCTGCACCAACTGCCATAAGAAATTATTGTGGTATTTTCTGGCAGAAAGTCAACATATTTGTTATCAATAATTTAGGAAATTACAACTAATTTGGAGCACCAGCAACTCATGCTGAGGATGCTTGAAGTTTTTTTATTTATGAATTTATATATGGTTAACCAGCAACTTATGCTGAGAATGAATTGACCTAGTATTAATAATTTGGTGATCAGTTGAGCAGATCTGAAGAGGGAATCACTATGAAGTATGAATGAATAGTTTATGATCTGATAGAGTTTTGGGATCATGGGGCAGATGGGATTTCCAGAAGATGATTGGCCAAAGAGCATTGGGTGCA
This sequence comes from Massospora cicadina, assembly GCA_022478985.1. Lineage (NCBI taxonomy): Eukaryota > Fungi > Entomophthoromycota > Entomophthoromycetes > Entomophthorales > Entomophthoraceae > Massospora > Massospora cicadina. The sequence goes on along the minus strand of JAKSZP010001520.1, from coordinate 72,696 downwards.
GTAGCCCTGGAAGTAGTATAAATAATTGATTCATTCCCTCCTAATAAATATCTCTCTTGCACCATTATTACTTTTACTTTATAGTGCTAAGACCTGTGGGGTAGAAGTAGATAGGTTAGGGATCCCCAAAATGGCTCAGGTGACAAGCCAAGGGGTTAGCCGGCGCTGCTGGCCCTGATGCCAATGAAGGAAAAATAGCAAAGGGCCACCAGTCTTCATACTGGTTGGCCTGGCACACTAGCGGAGCCCAAGGTCAATTTCGCGACATTGGTGCTCACTACAGGGGTCTTTGCTGGTGGGCTGCTTGAGTAGTTGGAGGTTTTGGTTACGGAGTGTCAGAAGCCACTGGTTAAGACCAGCGCTCCTTTGGGAGGGCGCTGGGAGGTCTTGACCCACCATCAGGGTGGGTCGCAAAGAAGGATATCATCTGGTTAAGGGGAGGGCAATATCAGAATTTTAACCAGATGAATCCTTCCTATAGTATCAAAATTAGGGGTTTTGGTTAGTTGGGTGTTATTGCCATCTAGTTGCCTAGTTCAATACTATTTAATGATATAAAAAATACTAATCGTTTTAGGGTCAGCGGATTCCCAGTTAGGGACTGCTATCAAATTATGATTTTAGGAATTATTGGTGAAATGCTGCTGTATTCAGTTACCAGCATCTAAAAAATGAAATCTCTAACTAAAGTTTGAGTGAAATTCTGGTGGAAAGATGCTGTATTCAGTTGCCAGCATCTAATGAGGATTTCACTAATTATAGCTTGAGTCGGCGAAATCTTTGCTCCCTGCACCAACTGCCATAGGAAATTATTGTGGTATTTTCTAGCGGAAGGTTGACATATTCATTATCAATTATTTAGGAAAATGCAACTAAAATGGAGCACCGGTGACTCATGCCAGGGATGCTCAAAGTCCTATTTATTTATGAATTTATATAAAATAAACCAGCAACTTATGCTGAGGATGGATTAACCTGATACTAATAATTTGGTGATCAGTTGAGCAGATCTGAAGAGGGAATCGCTATGAAGTATGAATGAACAGTTTATGATCTGATAGAGTTTTGGGATCAAGAGGCTGATGGGTTTTCAGCAGATGATTGGCCAAAGAGCACTTGGGTGCAGTAGCCCTGGAAGTAGTATAAATAATTGATTCATTCCCTCCTAATAAATATCTATCTTGTACCATTCTTACTTTTACTTTATAGTGCTAAGACCTGTGGGGCAGAAGTAGATAGATTAGGGATCCCTGAAATGGCGCGGGTGACACACTAAGGGGTTAGCTGGTACTGCTGGACCTGATGCCAAGGAAGGCGAAATAGCAAAGGACCACCAGTCTTCATATTGGTTGGCCTGGCACACTAGCGAATGCCAAGGTCAATTTCGCAACACACCTCAAAGAGGCGTGTTCAGTAACCACAATAAGGGCACTTCCATACAAGAAATGATGGTATTGTTTTACAGCGAGCAAGACAGCCATGCACACTTTTTTGGTGACACTATAGTTGCGTTTACCTTTCAAGAGCATTTTGCTGAAATAAGACACTGATGATCTACTCCATCTTTATCCAATTGAGCCAAGATGGCTCTAACAGCTTAGTCAGAGGCTTTGGTAAATATTATGAAAGGTTTAACATAATACAGATGGTGGAGGATAGGCTATTGTTTATCAACTTATTTTATGGGTTTCAAATGCATCCTTCTGTTTATTACAATAGAAAGTAGTGTCATTGACAAGGAGGCGTGCAAAAGGCATACTGAGTTGGTCGAACCTTCAGGATGAACTGATTGTAATACCCCATCATGCCTAGAAATACCTGGATAAACCGCAGGGCTTGAGGTGCAGGCATTTTAGAAATAACTTCAACTTTATTATGTAGGGGCTGAGTCCCTTTCTGTGAGATGAAGTGTCTGAGGAAATCCAAGTTCTTTTGGACAAAAGTGAATTTTGAGGGCTTCAGCTTAATGTTAAACGCCCACAAGCGTTGAAACATTTCCTTTAGATGCGTCAGATGCTCGTTGAAGGTTTTGAAAAAATGGTGTTATAATCAATATTAAGATCACATAACTTAGTTTACAATCCTTTAGAATGTGTTCCATAGCTCGCTGGAAAAGGTTGCAGGATCATTGCACAACCCCTGGGGCAATTTTGTTGTGATAGGCGATCCCTGCAAATAAGAACACTTTTCTCCTAGCCTTAGGGGAAAGGTCCATCTGCCAATATCCGCTAGCCAAGTCCATAGCTCAGAAGAACTTTGATCCAGATAGTTGGGCCTGAGCATCATTGATATAGAAGATAGGGTATGTTAAATTTCAGCGGATTAGGTTGATTCCGCTGAACTTGTTGCACAGGGTAAAACCCACTTAGCAACAGACAAGCGATATGAGGATTGCTGGCCCTCAATAATAATAATAAAGATATCTACTAAGGAGCTATCACCCCATCAATACCAATTTATTGAATAATCAACTTAATGGCTACTTCTGTTACTCGTCCTACTCTCTCATTCTTTGTAAAAATATCCCCTTCACACGCTCAACTATTAATCCTCAGTATTCCTTACCAGATTCAACATGCTCCGCCTCTCCAAATCCCTCTTTGCTATGATCTAAGGGTTTCATTTGAACATCGAGGCTTTGGTGGAATTCCTGCAATTCACCAAACAATAATTGCTTCAATTGAAGTTACTTCACATTGACATAATCAATTGCTCAATATTGAGGCTCGCCTCATATCTAATCTACAATTCTCTGGAACTATAGCTTATAGTCCAGTCATATTGGAATCGTGACATTACCCCCTTGACTGGATGATAAACTCATATTGCTTTTATGGCCAAAAGAACTTCGCATGTACTTGGTTAGTAATCTGACCACCCGCAGGTTCCTTAATGGTTTATGTGTTGATACCAGAATTCTCAATCTTCTCAAACAACCTAATCCATATACTGGAAATCTTGTTCCATCTTTTGAACCCATGTTGGTTATGGAAAAGGACAAGATCTCCTACCCCAAACTGGGGAAGGCTGCTGCGTCTACCTTAGTAAGCTGCCTGATCATGGATCTTCTTAGCTAGACTCATGGAATATTCTTTAGTTTAGAGTTTCTTCAGCGTGTCTGTTAAATCAGACAAATAGCGTTGGGCTCAACTCCACCAGTATCTTCCACACAGGAATAAAGCAAAGTCAGCAAGGCTGGATGTTTTCCATAGAGTAGTTGGAAGGGACTTTTCCCTGTCGCCAAATGATAGCTAATATTATGCATGAAGACAGTGGTAGATAATAAGAGACTCAATTTTGAAGGCCACTTCTTTACAAGCTTGCGTAGAATATTTACCAAAGTTCCATTGACCTGTTCCACCATTCCATTAGATTTAGGGTGGTATGGTGTAGCTAAGACTCCATGGATTGCCATTAGTTAATTCAACTTGGGCAGGATATGCGACGTGCAATTGGTTCCATTGTCCATGAGGATAAATTGTGGACAACCATGTCGCTGTATAACAAATTCCAGGATGAACTTGGCGGTGGTGACAGCCCCTAAATAATTGATCGCCCTTGCTTCCACCCATCTTGTCAAATGATCAATGGCCTTTAATATATACTTAGAGCAGTTTGCACCAGTTGGCAGAGGCCCCACCTCATCCAGAGAAACAGTATGCCATGCAAAATGAGGCTTAACTAGCTGATAGGTAGTCTTCCTGTGGAATGGCTTCTCCACTTGGCACTGGTAACAACAAGCACCATAAATAGTACATCATAGTGCATACTCTCCCAATAGTAATGGGGTAGCAAGAACTCCAACATTTTTTGCAAACCTCCATGACTGACCGCTCTATGAGCAACCACAATGATTGCAGGTCTAGTGGAAGGGTTTGGGAAACTTAGCGTCAATTCACCAATCTGCTTATACAATTCCCCATTGCGCACAAATGTATCCTGTCTAAGCCCATTAAACACTTTAATCACTTGCAGCGGCTCATCATAATATTTACCCACCGCCATCTTCTCATACATGATGTCCACCAAATCCACCATAATGGTGACAGTTGGTAAGCGTGAGCGGCAGTCCACGTTCTGTTGTTTTGCCCCTTGCGAGTGTAAAATCTCAAAGTCATATGCTTGTAGCTTCAGGGCTCATCGCGCAAGCCGCCCTTCAGGTTCTTACAGATTCTGCAGCCACCGTAAAGATGCATGATCCATGACCACTTTGAATTTAACCCCATGGAGATAGACCCAAAATTTTTCTATGTATATATCACCGCTAAGCACTATCACTTGGTCATGGTGTAATTATGTTCAGGGACTGTTAAACTTTGACTACAATATGCGACAGGATGCTCCACACCATCATCATCCTTTTGAGATAGCCTAGCCCCTATCGCGGAAAGGAGCATCCATTTTTACAATAAATTCCTTCTCGAAATTTGGGTATTGTAAACAGGCGCACTAGCCAATGTAGTTCATAAGACATTAAAAGTGATTTGATATAATTCCATCCAATTGAAGGTAGCGTTTTTCTTTAGTAACTCAAAGAGTGGAGCCCTAATACAGATGAAGTTGGGAATGAAATGCTGGTAGTAACTGAACATCCCCAAAAACACCTGAATATCCCATTTGTTAACTGGTCAAGTCATCTTACATATAGTTTACACTTTTTCCAGATGAGGACTGAGCCCTTTTGAGTCATTACAAACTTGAGGTATTCTAACGCTCCTTAAAAAGTGGCACTTGTGAGGCTTAATTTTAATGTTAGCTTCAGTGAGTTGGAGGAACACTTAATCCAAGTGTGCGAGATGATTTTTAAATGTCCACAAGAACACATTAATATTGTCAAGGTTGATTAGAACGCAAGTCATCTTCAGGTCACCTAAAATAGTGTCTATAGCTCGCTGGAACTTAGCTGGGGCTTTGCACAAACCATGTGGCATATGTATAAACTGTAACAACCTTTTCTTAGTGATTATAGCGCAATTCTCTTGTACTGCCACTGGAAACTTGATTTTCCAGTACCCCAATATCAAGTCCATAGTGGAGAAATATTTGGCACTACCTAACCAATCTAAAACATTGTTGATTCACAGAAGTGGGTATGAGTCTTTTTCGTAATGCTGCTAAGCTTCTGGTAGGTAATTACTACTTGATAGGAGCCATCATTTTTTGATAATTAACACTGGATACGCCCAGGGACTCTTTGATGACTCTAACATTCCTTGGTCAACCAATTTATCTTTCTCAGTGGATAAGACTTCTTCTGCCACTTTTGAGTGATGTATAGGCCATGACCAGATAGGAGGGTGATCCCTCATGTCCAACTGATACACAATCCTACGTGCACATCCAAAGTCATGATTGTTGGATGCAAAAATGTTTTGGTATTTCTCTAACAGATCCATCACCCAGCCATTCTGGTCCTCCGACAGACCAGTTAGAGCTTCCCACAGAACCACAGTCTTTATACCAGATGAGGTTCTTAAAGGTAACCCAAGATCTTACAAAGAACCAAAGTCATGTATCTGGCAAACCTCATTGATATGAACCAGATGCAGATAAGCCATCGCTGGATGCTTCTGAACCTTCATAGATTCCTTCTGAAAATTGGCTAGCAAAACCTTCACTTCCCCCTGCCCTGGTAACAGGAGCCCCAGAGCCACATGAGGTTCGAGCTGGAATTGCTGGTAGAGCCCAACAATATCACCATATGGGCCTTCTGGGATATATTTTGAGCTCCATCCATATAATGAATGATCCCAGAAGGTATGTTTAAAGCACTTGCCGCTCACAGCAGAATAGCATTATACTCATAAATCTGATTAGGAAGCGTTTGGGTCCTCCACTTCATCCACAAATATTGAACAGGAACACCCTGTCACTACATGCGAGATTAATTTGGCTAGAGCGGATGGAGTCCTTTGGGATTCCGCTGGAGTTGAAGCAAATGGGGATCTGTTGGCCTAGAATTCTAATGGTTTCTTCCGCCATATTTACCACAGCTTCAAATTGCCACATGAACGTAGTACCAATCAGCATGTCATAGCTGTTATGAGGTAAACCCACAGTGAGATAAGATGCCCCAAACAGCCCAAACCTCAAAGGCAGCGCGCTGTAAGCGCCCTCTGACATAGTGCTCTGTTCCTTAGTGATCCCATACACTACTCAGTGTTCCACATCAGGCTTTAGCGGAAGCTTAGCTATGAGCTTGATGGAAATTATATTGACAGGGGCGCTAGTATCAATAATCGCCCTAGTATTGGTATTTTGTACAAAAATGTCACAGTATTTACACTCCAAATAAGAAGAACCATTGGTACTTATCACATATAAATCCATGGTTTTTGGTTATTCAGAAAAGTGAGAATACCAGCGCTGACATGTGGATATGACTAGGCAATTTTCTCTACTGGAATCTCCACTTCCACCCCTTATAAAGCTGCAACATGTTTTGAAGATTTTCCACCAACTGTACCATTCCGCTCAAAGATTTGCCAGATTGGTGGCTAGTTAGGGTAAGCTGGGGCCTCTGCATGGTATAACCAGGGAAAGCCTGTGGAAACATGGATGAGTAGATAACACCAGAACCCAGAGAGGTATGTTAGGTTTGGTCCTGTAGTGGCCTGAAATAAGTGCGGGATGGTAGTGATGACTGTGCTGATATGTTCTTGCGGGTGTCTACCACTCCCCAAGGGGAGAATATGGGCAGGAAGGGGGGTACAAGTCAGGAAGGGCGCCTGTCAAACGGCCTCCCGACGAGCTGGGTTGTGCGGGTGTGGACTCCAGGACAATAGAGGGCAATCCTGGTTGGCTGCGCTTTGGTGCACCTGCCTACAATAAACGCCGCGGTTTGCCAAGTTGGCCTGAAGCTCAGCTAGCTGCTGTTTGATCGTCATGATCTGGCTGGTAGCAAAAGGGATCATGCAAGAAAATTAAGGCTGATCCAAAAGGACTTCAAGGCTTCCTGGACAAAAAGGGTCCGGAGAGCATTACTCCACTAAAAAAGCAGGTGATAAAGTGGAGGGCTTCGGCTTCTCCCCCCTCAGGGGCCTTAAACCTGGGGGTCACTGAGTCTTGTCCCCTACAAGGGGGACGAGAGGCATATCACCTGTTCTGGCTGGTGCAGATGAGCTGCCCAGTACAAACAGGGAGGGAATATGGCAGTTTAGGGGTTAGCATGAGCTACTCCCAATCGCAGTTGGTCCCACATTTTAAGTGGTTCTTAGATATGTGCAGCTCTAGTGTGGTGGAGGGCTGTACTCCAGGCCTTCATCCGCAATAGTTGCCCACACTAGGAGCCCCTTGGGGCTTTTAAAACTCAAAGATTTTCCATATTTATGGCTTTTGCACCTCTTGGTAGAACGCCATATCTGCGTTATCAGGGTTTATCCCCTGGCTGAAGGTCAACATGTCATAAAGGATCTGAAGATACAATAAATCATCAGATTTAGTCTGAAACTTACCTCAAGTGACTTGTGGGAATCATTAGGGACAATTAGGTTTGAATCAGCAGAAGTATAGTATCCCATCTCTATTCCACTTGACATTTTCCATTTTTCATTTGGGGCAACTGGTGCCACATTGACATTCAGTTTACTGAAACAGCTACCCAAATAATGGCCTTGTTGGACGCACAAGAAACAATCATTGGTAAATGGCTCACGTCTTTGCATCCCCATAGACCCAGATCTGAAATTAATTGCTGGATTGTAATGTGGCTGAAGGCTAACTGTTTGAGTAAAATGGGAATGGAAAGGACTTGCCAGAGCGTTAAGTTGATGAGTTTTCCTCGGCGGATTATAATAAAGTCGTTGTTTTCCCATATCCGGTGGGGATTTGGTAGCACTTGCAGGGGCTTTCCATTCCTCATTAGAGCACTATAAGTGATTGATAGATGGCGCAAATTACTAATGATTTTTAATAGCTCGCATCTTCCTGAATAATGTAGGCCATAGCATTACACAATTTACAATATGGCTTAACAGCCACCATCATTTCTATGCCCACCTCCTCATTAGTTATGATATTTACTCCCAACAACACATGAGCATCAGTTGTGAATTGCCCACAACATGTACCAAGGACTCATTCTTTTGGAATGATATTGTCAAAAACTCTGCCTTTCAAAGAGCCATTTTCGCCTTGCCCCCAAACAGATGAATCACGGTCTCTTTTACCTCTTGATATATTACTGTGCTACTCTTAAGGTAACATTTGACCTGATCAGCGCTTGCAACATCCAAAGCGGATAACAACAGTTTAGCTTTCCACAAATTGGAAGCCCCCTCTATGGCAAATTAAACCGCTTTAAAAACCTAGGTATGTTTCCATCATGATGAAATGGTGGCATCTTGTCGCTGCAGACCTATCCCTCCCTAACAACCTCATCTAATTTATGCTCTGCACAGTATAACCGCTCTGTAGTAATACTCAAGCGGTTGGAAAGTTGGTTGGTTTGGGACCCCACCAGGTGCAGTTGGTGAAAAGCCTTAGTGAGCTGATTGGTTATATTTTTATTTTCGCAGAAAAGCATTTTTTGAGCATGAAGCAATGTATCCAAGGCAAGCTCCAGTTCTAATTATTGTAACAACTCAATAAATTGAGGCAATACCCCATCAAGGGGAACTTGTTATGCCATTGAGTGGCAAGTATAAAGTTATTTAATTAGTTGATCAATGGGCCTCCTATAGTGATCACCACTGTTAACTTTTGACAGATTAGGTTGATTCTACCAAACTGGTTGAACAGGGTAAAACACACCGAACAACAGACAGTAAATATGAAAAATTGCTGGCCCTCAATAATAATAATAAAGTTATTAATAAGAAGCTAACGCCCCATCAATACAAATTTATTTAATAATCAAACTATGGCTACTTCCGTTACTCTTTCTAATCTCCCTTTCTTTGTAAAAACTCCTCCTTTTCACTCTCATTCTTAATTACTGATAATCAGTATTTCTTGGTGGATTTAACATGCTTCGCTTAGTAAAGCCCTATTTGGTACAATTTAAGAGTTTCATTTGAACAAAGAGGTTTCAGAAGAATTCCCTCAATTTGCTGAACAATAAACGCTTCAATCAAACTCACTTCACAATGGCACAACCAATTTCTTAATCTCAAGGATTGCCTCAGATCTAATCTATGATCCGCTGAAACTATAGCTTATCATCCAGTCATATCAGAATATTGACAGGGTAACTATCCTTTTTTTGAGGTTGTTCAACTTAAGGTAGTCCATAACTACCTGATGACCTTATTTTTCTTCTTTATAAGCAAGTGAGGAGATGACCAAGGGCTATGGGAGGGTGCTAATAATCCAGCGTCTAGTAATTATTTAAGCTCCATCCTCATCTGTAGCCCCTCAACTTTTGATTTATGATAGGGTTTGGATCAGATGGTATGGGCATTACTAATATCAAAGCTATGGGTCCAATCCTTCATGTGCCCATAGTCAGTAACGGATTTAGAGAAAATGCCATTATAGGCCTCCAGTAAAGTGTATGCTTTTTAATCTCAGCTGCAATTAGTTCATCATAAATACAAACATTGGGCAAAGTACATAAAAATGGTTAGCAGTTAATCTCATATCCCATATAGACCCAGTAAAGTAAACTTGTTTAATGTCCTCAATTGGGATCTCAGGCCTTTTCCAAGCTCCTGATGTTTCTTTATGATCAGAGCCTACTGGTATGATTCCCTAAAAGAATATTGATAGGCCGCTGGAAGGCTGGGTCTAGTATGACTGGCAATACTTGTGGCTCTAGAGAACTAATCTCATAGATGCTTGTTATGTACAATAAACAGTTTTGGGGGATTTAAAAGATAAACATGATGTCAACCACCCTTTGTTCACCCGCCTTAACTAATACCTCCTCTGATGCATAAATAGGGATGCCTTCAAAGCATCCACTAATTCATAAAACTTGTTTGTATTTCTCTCACTGTCATATAGTGTAGTTTTAATGCAGAGGAAGGGTACACAACAGAGCAAAAGTATTATTTTTATTAGATTTTTAATTGGTTAGAAACTGGGGAATCTTGCAGTTTAGAAGGGAGACTCTCTAATTTTCAGGTTTTTGATTCCATTGTACTACAGCATAAATGGGTACCAATGAGCTTAAGATAATTATTACTAGCAAAAGCCACAGCTGGGGCCAACATGATGAGTTTCCCAAATCTGATAGTAAATTGGAGTATTCCCCAATAGCGAAAGTTCTATCTGGACCTGCCATTCCAAACTACGTGTATATTCCAATTTGGGTGCCAGCTTAACCTTCTTAATAAGATTTGAGGAAATAAGGCTCACTGAGGATCCAGTGTTGAGGATAGCCAGGACCCATACTCTGTTGATGACGTTCTCCACCTTGTAGCAGTTCCCCAAAGGTTGTGGGAGAGGACTAGATCCTCCTTAAGATGAAAGTGGAAGCAAGTCCTTGAGAGGTATCAGGATACTTATCTATAATAGATTTTATTGTATGAACACGCTGAGTAGATCAAATCAGCGAGGCAATGATTTGGTCAGCATCACTGGCGGTATCAATAACATTATAACCCCTCAGCACCTGATGGAGATGGGTTCCGCTGGGTATCATGGTTTTTTCAAATTGTTCAAGGCTCAACCAATCTGGCATCCTCACTTCCCCTGGTGCTCCTAAGACATAATACGCAACATCTTCACAATCCCCTTCAGATTCGTCATCTTCTGGGTTATCTATGCACATCAGGGGTTCGCTAGGAGGGGAGAGAGAGGCCTTTCCTCATCGCAGTGGAAGATCTTGGGATGCTCAACTACCATTTTTTATTTTGGAGGAAGCATCTTAGCTTCATTAACTTGTTTCTGCACCCGTGAGAATATTTCAGTATGCGTGCAGCTGGATAAAGTGCCATGGACATTATTGGCTGCAGCTTGGTGAGATGTGCTGGTGGAGTCACTAGGATAAGCCCCTTAGGAGAGCATTGAGCGAGGTAAGGTCTTATCTGATTTCCCAGGGTGGACTTGGGGTAAAGGCGATGGAAGGGAGCATGACTCCGTTGCCAATAACACATGCTTGCCAGACTCAAATGATGGAGAGTAGTCTAGATTAGGGCGCCCCACAGGCGCAGGCTTCAGAATGGTAAAAAGAACAGAGGGCTTATGGAAGTCGTCCTGGACTCCTTCTGCAAAGCTACTTTTGAAAGATCCTCAACGGTTAACCCAGGAGCTTTCAACATAACTCCTTGAGTAATCTTATATTATGAAATTCCACAACATCTAATAAAGCCTCCTTTATATCATGAACATTCCAGAGGCACCATACATGAGATAATATGCCTGTATAGGGTAGGGTGAAAAGTCAGGCCAGTCAGGATGGCAGCAACGGCGTCCTCAAGAGGTAGCATTTTTGCAAGTAACAGCAGCTAGGCTTCACTGTAAAATGGACCAAAAAAAGAAAGTAACAAATTCTCCCTGTTGCATGATAAGGCGCATAAAGTCCTGTTTTTTTTCTCTTTAAATTCTGTGGGGAACTAAATCCATTTATAAGCGCTTCTTTGACTTCCTAGGTATTAAGGCTGTCCATATATAGAACCATTACCTCCTGGGCCATACGACTTAAGCAAAGGATATTATGGATCTTGATATAGTCCATCACACCTTCCATGGCAGATAAATTAAGAGAAACGAGGTAATACTACCCTCACCTGGGGTAAACTTTTCTTTAAAGGGAGGTTTATGGATAACTGGAGTGGCATCAGGGTGGCCTTGATAAGGTTGCTGTCTAAGCTTTTTAAGACAAGATGAAGCGCTGGCTAGCTGCTGTTCTAAAGAAGCTATCCCTTATTCAGATTAAGCTGGGAGGTTAAGAGGGTTACTTATAAAAACTTACTCCATCTTTAGTAGAAAACTGTGGCGTACAGGCTCCCCTGTAGTGAGCACCACTGTCAGAATCCTAGCATGGTTAATGCTCACCAGTGCTTTTGCATAAAGGTTTCAACAATCTAGCAGTTGCAGGATATCAAAACTCATAGCTGAGTTAAAGTTTTAGGGGAAAAATAAACCACTGGTTGAGTTTTTAAAAATGTGGTAGTTTTATTATAATAAAAATAGTGAAAAGGCGATCATTCTTTAGATTATTGATCTCCTAGTATCTAAAAAGATTGAGGCTAGAAACAATAAGGATGAGAGATTCACCATAAAAGGAGGGTAGCTTTTTTAGGTTATTTGAATTTTTAACCTTTAAGGGTTCTTAAGAATCCCATGTCCTTGACTTGACTTCAGATGGTAGGTCAATAGCAAGTAGGATAAACCTGTGAGGTAAGGATTTAATATTTGATCCAATCAAACCTTTGGAAATATTTTCGCCTCAAAGAAACCCACTTCAAGTCTATAAAAGGGTGTTATTTCAACTTAGGAACTTAAACTAAATTTGCAGGTGGTGTGACGGATTGGGGCCAGCCTGATCCACATATCAACCTCATGAATATCAGTTCAAATTCGCACATGAATTCAGAGGTTGGATTTCAAGAATTGGACCAATCAGAAAAACCACTAGAGATGGAAATCGTAGGTAAGGATTTGGGAACTCAAGAGCAAGGACTGAATGAGCGTTTTGAATGACTATTATCTTGAGTCCTCCAAATTCTCGTGATTTGGGATATGAATCTTTCCTGAGCAACAATTTGTATGTCACTCAAAAGCCTAATCTAGATTTTAGATCATTTAAACTATTGCAAATGTTTTAAAAATGAGGAAATGGCAACTGTAAATACAGTTTCGTTTTCTCAATAAGAAAATCATAATAAAATCTTAAATTTCTTGCTTAAAATATATTTATTTCTAAAAAGAATATTAGTTAGAATAATCAGAATGATGAGCTCAACATGTGAGCTGGTTCAGGCGTTGGCCTCGTTTACAGTACCATCTTGAGGCCAGGCCTTACTGCTTTCCTGAAGCATCGCCAGAACCTTAGTCTACAAATACATCATGAATTCTGGAAATAGCGCAAGTTTAGGGGTGGTTTTCTGCGGTATCATCAATCATCTGGTCAGTAACATGATTGGTGCTTCCCAACTCCTTTGTCACATATTGGCATGAACCCATGTGTAAAAATTTATTGGTTCTGATTATTATTCAGCCAATAACCCCTATAAACTTATTACTGCATAGGTTTGGTTCTTATGCACTTCGTCCAAGTTGTATAGTATATGATATTATTGGTTGATAATAGTATGATGACTATTATCCGTAGTTGAGTAAAATTTTTATATCATAGCCCTACTCTTGGCCAGTATTCCCGCTCAAAATATTTGAGATGTCTTGATATATAGGGATTCGTTCCCTTGTACTGTCCAACCCAATATTATCTGAGATTCCCTGGTGACAGTTTCTTTAGTCAATACACAGTCAGCAGCAATCCCCAATTGTTTCCCTTCTTCTCTAGATCCCTACTCAGATTTTTACAATTTTTCCTTAAGAGTCTCTTAATTATTGCACACAGCAATAATATCCTTAAGAAGAATAGAACCATTTAAAGCTGATAACAGTTTACTCTTAAACTATATACCAGATGAAAACTATAGAACTGTATATCTGTAGTATTATCTTAACTGTTTTTATTATGAGTGATTTCTAGGGAATTTATAGTGGGGATTTGATTGTCTAACCCTCAGTTGACACCTCTTTGATGAAATGGCAGCCATTTCTATTGAATCACTCATCCTTGTCTCAGTAGTGATGGTCTTCCCCATCCTAGCTAGGATTCTATCATTAGACATCCTCAAGACAAAAACAGAAAGAGTTGAAAAACTTGTTCCTAACGTTTTCCTCTCAATCTAAGAGAACCAACCATATTTGGCTAACGACCTGCTTAGGTAATGGGACTTATTACCCATTAAGGCAGGTCACAAACCAACTGATTGATTCCCTAGTTGCAAACGCATCGCTCGCCTCTCAACTTGCTACTTACATTCCCAATCAGTCAGTGATGAAACCCAACTGATCCAAATTGGTACACCTAATAGTTAATCACTATCAGATGCCCCTATTTTATTGGCAACTATGCCCGACCTGATCTTAAACATTCATCCAGATTATACTAATAGATATTACTAGGAAAATATACCAAAACCCCTAACCATAGTTACTCCAAGATTAGGGTCCACCGATATCCAATTAACCTCACATTAAGGAATCATCCCCTAGTGATTTCTAATTATCTAGCAGGCTGGGAATTTGGGCAAAAATCCCAAAACCATGCGGTACATAAAAACAAAACTTAGATACCTTTCTCTCCATTTTGGGGGCCCCAGGAAGAAATGGTGGTTACCAACTGAGAGGAATGGAATTAACATCTCTTAACCGCGGTTATGGTGGGATTTTTGTTGGCATTTTTGCTACACGAGGTGAAATGATTATGGGGGCAACAACTCAGCTAACCATAGTAGTCCAAGAGAAGCCTAAATCACCAACATGTTGGGTTGCATTATCCATGGAGGCGTTGGACAAACTTCACCAAACATTGTGCAGATCTGCTTCCAGGCATGGTTGGAACAGGAGACAGGGGGCATCCCCTCTCACACTCCAACTAGCCCAGGTGGTGGACGCATTACCCCCAGAATTGGCGGGATGGTTACAGGAACTCATCAAGGAACAGAAGAGTTTGTAAAATTCCTTTGAAGAGTGTGTGGAGTTTATTGACTGGGCAGCATGTCTGGATGAGGAAAAAAATGAGGCCTGTTTGGCACTATTAAAAGTCATCCAGGGTCATAGCTCTGTAGAGGAGTATACACAGGTCTTCCATCTGCTGGCAAAGGCAGATCAGGTTATGGATTCCTAGTCCTCACGAATGTTCTGCCAGGGATTGCAGGTAAATTTTCTGGCAGCCTTGGCAGCAGCAAAGGTCCAAGATACGCTGGGGGAGGAAGTGGCCTTAGCGGTTCAAGTTGAAAAACAATTAACAAACATGGAACCAACGGGAGGAATAAATGTCACTAGTTAAGGGAAAACCCCAGTAAGTGGCTGTTCCAGTCGAGGGGGTGGCACCCAGCCCCAAGGAACATGGGAAATGTTTTTGAGGGAGGGCACAAAGGGAATATGGCAAAACTTTCATCAGCCAATTTGCAGTTGAAATACTATTTCTAAAATAAATCGCCTTATTCACTTTATTCTCAGCAGTTTATCCTCATAGAGTTGCATACTGATAGGAGAATGGAAAGGGCAATATTTCTGATAGATACTGGGGCAGAAGAGTACTATTTTGAACTGGCATTGGCAGAGATTTTAAAGCTGCAGGTACAGGAAAGACTGGAGGTGATATTTGCTGATGCCTCACAGAGGGCACCATCATGGCACGTATGCCCTTCAGTGAAGGTACAGCAGGCCCCATCTGGGTTCTATATGCTGTTTTGTGCGATTGTGAACCTGACCACCAAGTAGTGCTTAAGATGCGGTGGGGGCATCAGTTCAGAACCCAGATTGATGTGCCTTCCAGTACCATAACCTTGTACCCAAGAAGGGGTCCACCGATGAGGTGGAGGCTGTTAGTGGGAAACATGAATTTAGATATGACTCAAACCCTGAGGGCCATGCAGGAAGAGGTCTTACCCGCAGAATACCAAGATTTTGTGGGTGTCTTTGGTCCAAAAAGGGATTCGCCATTTTCCCACACAGAGCTATTTGCATTCTCTTTCCAGCTTAAGGAAGGTTCAGAACTTCCCCGTGGATACCCAGTTTATCCGTTGAATGAAAGAGCCAAAGCTGCGTTGGAGACCACATAAATTCAATGTTGGGCAAAGGTTTAATCGAGCCATCAAAATCAGCTGTGTTATCTCTGGTGTTGCTAGTGCCCAAGGAAAGCGGAGAGTTACAGCCATGCATGGACTACTGGAGGTTATATGCGGTCATGGAGCCAGATCCTTACCCAATACCGCTAATGGAAAATATCTTACAAATGGTCATGGGATGCAACATTTTCACCAAGCTTGATTTGAAAGATGCATTCAACCAGGTACCTGTGAGGCCGGAGCACCAAAGATGCATGACATTCAAGTGCAACCTTGGAATGTTCCAATACCAAGGTATGCCATTTGGGCTGCGCAATACCCCAGCGGTATTTCAACAAATTATCAACTTAGTACTCTATTAGTTGAATGGCTGGTGTTGTATTGCTTATATGGATGACATCCTGGTGTTTTCACGCTCCAAGGAGGCTCATGTACATGATGTGTGGGAAGTCCTGAAGGCATCGGCTGGGGCAGGATTATAGCTGAAGCCCTAAAAGTGTGAGTTTAACCAGGAGCCAGTCAAGTTCCTAGAATGTGGTATTTGTAAAGCATGGGGGTATGCCCAGATAAGATCCAGGGAAGTGTACATGGAAGGCTCCAAAAATCATACAGGTGTAAGAAGTTTTCTGGGGACATTAAATTTCCTCAGGCAGTTAATCAAGAATCTATCAAAGTTAGCCTTGCCACTTATGCGATTAACACAAAATGAATCATTCATATGGGGGAAATAGAAGGAGCGGGCATATAAACTGCTGAAAGAGAAGCTCATATTGGCGCTGTTCTTTGCCCATTCAAATCCAGGAAAACCGTTTGTGGTTGAGATGAACTCCTCAAACTTCGCTGTGGGAGCAGTACTCTTACAGAAGGGGGAGGACGTGTTGGAGCACCCAGAGTGTTACGTCAGCCAGAAATGTTTCCCACAGAAACAAATTACCCGATATATGACAGGGACCTACTGGAAGTGGTTGCAGCACTGCATGAGTGGTAGCACTACTTGTTGTAAGCCCGTCATCCTTTTGTAGTATGTACAGACCATCAGGCACTGTAGAATTACTGAGAGCCCAGGAAATTGAATCAGCGTCAAGCCCATTGGCACTGTAAGTCCAGGGGAACGTCCCTTGTATGTGGATCGGGCAATATTCTCATTCCCAAATAATAAGGGTCTAAAGAGGGCGGCTGTACCCCTCATTACCCAGGGTGACCTTGCCCATGTGGTAGACGAGTGCTGGGTAACAGCCTTCCCTCTTCAAATTCCTCCCCTGGCACCCTTGCTTACTTCAGCTAAACTTGTCTATCAGATTAAGGAAAACTGCACCGATATCACCAAATTGAAGTTGAAGATTCCAAGACACATGGGATTTAAGCCTTCCAGTTGGGAAATGTATACTAAAAAAGGGACAAATGTTGAATTATCGGCTGGAATCATGGATGGTTTCAACTCAGTCACCCATATGATTTCTGACACCAATTCACCCTCAAAAATGGTCGGAGATGATCCTCAATGTGCAGATGGTATCTTCAGAAATTTTTGTCAACAGTTTTAAACTCATATCCAGCAAAATGTGAGTTGCATCTAATGAAACTCATTTGACCAACAAAATGGCTCAGAGACAGGGCACAAGTGTTTTGGCATCCCAAACCCGTTTCCAACCAATTGGGACCTCCCTACATGGGGTGGCCTTGGGGAATTCCTGTGGCTTATTGGGCCAGATGCTGTCATACTAAATGATGGAAATGTAGTCAAGATTTGGTTCAGGCGTGAGGTTGATTTTTCACAGTGACTTGTCCTGCTGCCAAATCCTTTGATGTTAGTTCTATTTAAGATTATCTGCTCCATTCCCCCAAAAATTTGCCAGGTTAGGTGAATTTGAGGGACCCAATCCCTGCTTGGACTCCTCACAATCAAACACTATTTAATCAATTGCCTTGCACTGAGAAAATTGTTGGTCAATTTCTTCCTTATTTTTTCAATAAAAAAACCTTTCCCCAATTTCAGTTGTTTATGTTAAAAACTAAACCACCCAATCCTCCAGCATTCCAACTCCCCTTGGGGTAATAGCCATGTTCATCTGGTATTTCACTAGGTGTCTATGTGCAATTAAGACTCATATGCAATCATTGGCGGGACACCTTCTTAGTTCCATAACTGTCATACCAGCAGCAGTGCCCCTGGAATTCTGGTTTGCCATTGGGTGCTTCAGCACTCAGGCTGGCAGGCCGGTCTAAATTTAACTTGCTGTTTGCTTGACAGGCACATGGAGCTGGCTCAGTATGATTTCCAAGTGAAATACCATCCAGGAGATGTTAACACCATAGCAGATTGGTTGAGCTGGGATGCAGGTCTAGTGTACAAGAAGGTTGAATTGGAAAAGTATAACACAGCAAACATGTTATTGGCAGACCAATTTGCCATGATGGTGAGTGAGGAAAATGGACTGGAAGGGGAGATCTGAAGGAAGCAAAGGAGGACATCATTCAGGCATTAAGTATGGGCAGAAATGGTAAAGGCCAACGGCACAGCCATCATCGCACATATGAAAAGAAAAATGGAATTATATGTCATGACTCACAGATATTGGCTCTGAATCCATCACTGCAGTGGGAAGTGCTGCAGAAATCGCATGATCACCCATTGGCTGGACATCTGGGGGTTGCAAAGATGATTGACTTGGTGCGACGTAAGTATTTATGGTCCATACTGTGAAAGGATATAGAAATTTATGTGGTGGAGTGCTTGGTTTTTACACATTTGAAACCCTCGCAAAAGCAGCCCACAGGTAAGTTAGTCACACTCCAGATACCAAGTAAGCCGTGGGGGTCAGTTAGTGTAAATTTCATTACAGGGTACCTAAGATTCAGTGGAAGGATGCAATAATGGTTGTTGTCGATTGGTTAACATAATATGCCAAGTTTTTCCCATGTACCTCAAAATTCAGCCAAAGACCCTTCAAGGGTTTTTAATGGCGAGATATTTGCCTGTCATAGCCTACTGGCGGAGATTATTTTGAATTGTGGTCCCCAATTCATATCAAAATTCCGGTCAAGTCTGCTCAGTAATTTTAAGTTTCTTCCATTTAGGGCATCAGCATATCATCCCCAGTCTGATGGGCAAATATAGAGGGTAAACCAGATATTGGAACAACATCTTCGATGCTATATCTCAGATTGGCAGGATGATCAGGTTACTGGATCAGACTTGCTCAGTTTGCCTACAATAACCACACCAATTGTTGACAGGAATGACATCATTTTTTTTTCTAATCATGGATCCAATTCAGCGTTGGATGGAGGCTCAAATAATGGAGTATGCCAGGGGTGGACTAATCATTAAAAAGAATGTCAGAATTTGGAATTTAATTGTGGAATAATAATTGAGCATACCACAGCATGGCAAAACAGTATGCGGATTGATGAAGTGTGCCAGACCCATCGTTTGATCCAAGAGATTGGGTATTGGTGGTAGCAAAGAATTATGCAGTACTAGTGAAGAGCTGGAAACTTGGATAAAAGTTCTTAGGTCTGTATAAGGTTATTTGGGTTTTCAACAAGGTGGCATTTTAGTTGGATCTCCCAGAAGGGTTGAGGGCCCATCCAGTTATCCATGGTTCACAACCTCGAGAATTCTGGGGGCATGGACCAGAATGGCCTGGGCCACTGAACCCATGGGAGGAGGACAACCAGGAATACGAAGCAGAGCAAATCCTGAGGGAGTGTCAGGTTAGGTGTCACCAGCAAATTCTGGTAAAGTGGAAAGGATAACCAGTGGAGGAAGCGACCTAGTAAACACCAGAGGAGTGTGCATGCTGCCCTGAGAAGATCCAAGAGTTTCTGGATTTACAAGGAAGGATGTGACAAATAAGGGCCAGCCTGATCTGCAAATCGACCTCATGAATATCAGTTTAAATTTGCGCACAAATTTGGAGGTCAGATTTAAAGAATCAGACCATTTCTGAAAAACCACTAGAGATGGAAATTGTAGGTAAGGATTTGGGGATTTGAGAGTGAGGACTGATCCAGCATATCAAACAACTAGTGTCTCAAATCCTCCAAATTTTCTGATTTGAGATACGAAACTTTCCCAAGCAGCAATTTGGATGTCACTCAAAAGACTAATCTAAGGTTTTAATCATTTAAACTATTGCAAATGCTTTAAAAATGAGTAAATGGCAACTTTAAATACAGTTTTGTTTTCTCAATTAGACAATCATAATAAAACTTCAGATTTCTTGCTTAAAATTTACTTTTATTTCTAAAAATAATATTGGTCAGAATAACCAGAATGATGAGCTCAACGAGTGAGCTGGGTCAGGCGTTAGCCTTGTTTGTGAAACTATCTTGGGGACAGGCCTTACTGCTTGTCTACAGATCTCCAGAACTTTAGTCCACACATACATCATGAATTCTGGAATTGGCGCGCAAGTTTAAGGGTGGTTTTCTGCGAAATTATCAGTCATGTAGTCACTAACATTGCTGGTGCTTCCCAACTCCTTTGTCGCATATTGGCATGAACCCATGCATTACAGGTGGAATGTGGAAGACCACTGAATGACTCCACCAAGTCTTCCACAGATTTAGCTTAACCATATTACCAACACTAAGGCTGTTTGGCTTAGGTATAGGTGTTGAAGGATTTCTATAACTAGGATTATTCAGCTGAGAGTTGATGTCAAAGTCTGAGGATCACTCACTTGTGTATTATTATCCTGCATGTCTATTTGGGTGAAGCTCCAATGATTGATCCTCAATAGTGCCTGTTGTTTATGATATTTGGACCGTTCAAAAACTCACTAGGCCTAATAATTCGCCTCAATCCTTCCAGCCAATTTTTTTAGTACTAGATGGTCCCAACCCGAGGGGGGATTCATTGATGTCCTTCCAGCCAATTTCAGGTGTAATTTTCCCTTTGTGTTTGGAAACTTCTTCCAAGGCAGGCTCAAATACAAACTGGGAATTTGTTTCTTCCAGTTAGTTGAGAATTCTCCAAAATTAGGATTCAGATAAAAACCAGGAAATGATGAAATAAATATAACTTATATCAGAAGCTATTTTTAGATAATGGTCATTAGAATAGGCACCGGTATTTATACCTCTAGGTCATCTCCTAGCCACATTCCAGCACAAAATTTCAACAGATATTTTACCACATCAGTTTGGCCCTTGAACTTATATAAACTGAAACCTTTTCTTAGGTTCATTGGTGGCAAAATACTCTCAAAATTGGGAGGATTTCAGGTACAAAAATTGAGATAAAGCATGCAAAATTGTCCTAGGATCTTCTGGATTTCAGTTTTGTCATGCTGCTGACAAAATACACCTTCTGTGAAATTTTGGAGTCAATTGAAGTAAATGACGCACCCCTAATTAGGGCACTGGCAGGCCTCTCCCTTGATAGCACTGGGTAACCCCTTTTGGGAGGTCCACGCAAGTGCTATTGTGCCAATTACGTGATCAACATACAAATTTCACCCTAGGACATAAAATTGATTACATTTTTCGTTTGTCTGATAATCCATGGGATTTTTGAGATTAACTTTGGGTTGTCCCAAACGATTTTGTATACAGGTAGCTGATAGTATTCCTAATAATCAGGACCAATTGCTGAGATTTGATGCATAGGAAATTGGCCATAATATGCAAGTGTACTTGGGCCAATCACTTTGATAAAGTACTTGATTGAAATGACATTGAGATGTTCAGCCCAAATTGTATGATTGCCTTAGGCTTTGAGGTGAGAATATAGGCATTAGCTCAAGCGTTGAAAGGGTAATCAGCCTTATCTGATGGTTGTCAAAGGTTTATTTTTGAGTCAATCATCAGAATCTGACATTTCCCCTCTTGACCTGAACATAAGCCCTAAGATTCCCTATTAGCCTATGTTGGTCTGTTATCATTGGCCCAAACACCCAACTAGCCTGGGAAGGGGCTTTCTATTTGGTAATTTTGGCCCAAACGGCTGATGTGTCTGAAGTATGACGGCCCAAATGCCCATCAAGTCTGAAGTTAGATCCTTTCCCCAACCTTAAAGAGTGAGTTAAAGTATTAATTAGAATAAACTTTTTTAAATATTTTTTGTTTTTGTTTTTGTTTTTGTCTTTGTTTTTATTTTGTTTTTTTCAACTTTTTCTTTTCTTAATTGGCCCACTTACTAAATTTCTTAGGAATTTTATTTGTACTTGGTTGTATATATGGCCTGTCCTAATATCCTTGATTGTGTATATGAACTTAAACATTTTCTCAATCACTTTGAATGGCCCAAACCAGATGTGATCTAACTTTGCAATTGGCCCAATATGTGGGTGTTACAGAATAGAACTTCTTTATTAACTTCAAATTCAGCCAGTGTATAGCGATTCTCTAAGTACTTTTGATGCTGGCCTTTTTCTCGGTGAAACTGTTGTTAGAGGCTTGGGCTTGTAATTTGATTAAGGCATTTTCAAGCTATTAATGTACTGAGGGTAAGTGTTTTCACTGGGATCCTCTAGGGCCAAATATAGCAACGTTGGTAGGGCCTGGTGTCTACCATATAATACTAAAATGGAGACATCCTGGTTGATAAATGGTAGGAGATATTGTAGGCGAAGACTTCTTCACTTAGATAAATACTCCATTTGGATGGTTTGGCTGTGATTAATTTCAAAAAGTTCACCAATGTCCCATTTGCGCGATCAACAGTCCCATTAGTTTCAGGGTGATAGGGAGCAGAAAGCACACCTCATGCTCCCATTAGTTGGTTTATCATGGCAAGGACATTGGCAGTAAAGTTGGTTCCATTATTGGTCAGAATAACCTGGGGACATCCATGTTTGTGGATGATGTTTTCAAGTACAAACTTGGCGGTGGTTGCTTCTCCAGCTTCCCAAATGGCCTTGGCCTCAACCCATTTGGTCAAGTGGTCGATGGCTATGATTATGTACTTGGCCTTCATATTGCTTGTTGGAAGTGGGCCAACAATGTCAATAGATACAGTGTGTCAGGAAAAGTTAGGCTGAACAAGCTGGTAAGATGTGCTTTTTCAGAATGGTTTATCGCCTTGGCACTCTGCACAGCATTCTAGCATTTCTTGAATGTCAAAATGCATTGACTCCCAGTAGTATAATTGCTTTAGATGCTCTTTCATCTTCCTGAATCCGTCATCCCCTATGGCCTTATGAGCTGCCATTATTAGGTCTGTTTGGGCTGATGGTCTTAGAAAATAAACTTTTTGCCCTCGACAATCTTGTAAAGCATCCCATTTTTGATGGCTGTATATTTTGTAGATCCGATAATATTTTTTGGACAGATTCAGGCTCATCCTGATACTCTCTACTGATCATTTTATATAAACAACTCATCAGCGGCCTGACTAAGTGTTGCAATGGTGGGTAGTCAGGATAGACAGTCAGCATTTTGGTGTTTTGCCCCAGATTGATGCTCAATGGTGTAGTCATAAGCTTGAAGCTTTAATGACCAGCAGGCTAATCGGCCCTCAGGTTCTATTAAATTGTTTAATCATCTTAGGGAAGCATGATAAGTAACTTTATTAAATGGTTGCCATGAAGATAGACATAGAATTGCTTGCAAGTGTATATGATGGCCAAGAATTCTTGTTCCATCACCGTGTAGTTCCTTTCATGAACGTTTGAGGTCTGACTAGCAAAGGCAACTGGATGTTCTTCATTATCTTTTCCAACTTGGGATAACATGGCCCCCATTGCTGTTTGGGATGAATCACTTTGGATGAAAGATTACAATTTGAAAGCTTGGTATCAGAGAACAGGCGCACTTAATAGGGCCAATTGGAGTTGGTCAAATGCATCCGGGCAATCTGGAGTCCAGTCAAATGGGACCTTATCTTTAAGCAGATAGAAATGCGTCTCTCCAAGTTGTGCAAAGTTGGCAAAAAATTGGCGATAGTACCTGATCATGCCTAGGAATACTTGAATATCGTGCTTGGATTTGGGCCATTTCATTTTGGAGATGACATCCAGCTTAGAGGGCTGGGGCCAAAGCACACTTTATCAATCACAAATCTGAGGTATAACAGTTGGTCTTTGAAAAACTGACATTTTCTGGGCTTGATTTTTAAATTTGCAGCAGCCAGCCTTTTAAAACCTCCTCTAAGTGTTCCAGGTGGTCTTCAAAAGTGCAGCTGAAAACATTGATATCGTCAAGGTACACTAGTAAACATGACAATTACAAGTCTCCCAGAATTGTGTCCATTTCTCGTTGAAATGTAGACGGGGCATTGCAGAGCCCTTGAGGCATTCTCATCAGCTGTAATAAGCCCTCTTGGGTTATAATTGCACATTTCTTGTGCTCCTCTTTGGAAAGATCTATTTGTCAATATTCGCTGATAAGGTCCATTGCCAAGAAGAACTTTGCGCCCCTTAGCCTATCCAAGGTGTCATCAATTCATGTCAGTGGTTATGAGTCCTTCTTTGTGATGCTTAACTTTCTGATAGCCAATTACTACTTGTTTGCTTCCATCCTTCTTATTTGCTATTAAAATTGGTGCTGCCCATGAACTTTTTGAAGGGACTAGCATGCTATGATTGAGGAGTTCCCTAATCTAATTGGATACTGCTTCCTCTGATGATTTCAAGCATCTAATTGGGCATAATCAAATAGGTTTATGATCTCCAGTATCAATTTTGTGGGTGACACCATTAGCACATCTTAAGTCAAAATTGTCTTATGCAAATGTTTCCCGATATTTAGATAATAACTCCTGAGCTTGGTTTTTCTCAGAGTTGGTCAGGTTGCTTAAATCAGCCATAGGGACAACATTATTTATGCCGAGTAGGTCCTTATCAGGGAGCCTTAATTTAACAAAAGTTCCAAACTCATGGAATTAGTGAATTTCCGTGGTATAGAACAGATGCAGAAAAGCAATTGTTTGATGTCAATTGATGGAGATGGGCTGATTTTACAGGTTTGCACATAAGATATGTATTTCTCTGTGGCCCTGAATGATAAGACCAGTGGCAATGTTTGGTTTAAATCAAGATTTAGACCATGGTTGATGTATTTCACCGTAAAGTCCTTCTGAAAAATTAATTGTTAGTCCAGTTGGGATGATTACTTGTTCTCTGGAGGGTATAGTGATGGTCTAATTTGATCTAAGTGGAATGCCATTTGACTCATCAATCTGAGTGAAAAGTGGTTTTATCTTTGACTGCGCTTTGACATACTCAATCAGGATGCCCCATCTTTGTAGGCCAGATTTATGAATAGGCTGGGTTCTTTTTCTCAACTGCCTTATCATGGTTATATTAAAGTGGAATAGCCTGGCCCAAAATGGTGAGAGTATCGTCCTTATAATTGGTAACAGCTCCATATCTTCTTAGGAAATTGGTCCTGATTAGGATATCATAGTTTGTATTTTGGTAACACTATGGCAGGTGCTGTTACTACAATGGATCCAAATTCTGAGTGTTAGGGTACTGTAGGCGCCCAGCAATTTGGTTGTATGCGCTCCAGCTGTTCCATGTTCCTGACAGTGGGCAACATTGGGCGCAATTTTCAGTTTTTTAAACAACTTTGTGCTGACTATATTGATAGGAGCACCACTATCAATGATGGTCCAAACTCACACCTTGTTTACTGATATGTCCATATAATTACATTCAGAGTAGTTTTCAGAGGTATTTATTGTATGAATGCTGTGAGTGCTTCCCAATTCCAGGTTTTTTCGCGCTTGAGCAAATATCTGGGAAGACTTCTGCTAAGGTCTTCATGGGAATGGCTACTTGAACGTTGTCAAGCTTAGGTAGGCGATTGAACATATGGGTTGGAGGTCTAAGCCCTGATCAATAATTTGCTTTGCATAGGGTTTTGATATTTCAGCTCGGCTTCTTTGGTAATTTTCAAGGGTTTAGTTGCTTTTGCTGTGGCCCGAGTAATGACCATCATGACATCATCAGCCACGATATGGTGGAGGTTATCTTTAGCAACATCTTTAGCCCTAAAGAGCTCTTCAAGGTCAGGTAAAAATGGTTTGAAAATCAGTAAAATTAGAGCATTCCGCCTCTACTCCACCTACTCTTTTCCCGCCTCATTGTCACTGTTGATTTCTAGAGCAAAATTGCCCCCATGCTTTTTGTTGGACTGGCTTAAGCATTGTCTAGCAAAATGACCTTGTTGACCGCAAATGTGGCAAGTAATCAGCCCTGTTTGCTGTTTTTGCTCGAATTTTTGGTTCATATTTTTCTAAATTTTTCCCCTGGTCAGACATCATGTTGCTTTTTGGGCCCAAAAATCGGGATTTTTGCTGATCCTTGGCCTGATTAGTGGTATTGAAATTATGTGAACAGCTTTTGAAGTAATTTGTAAGCTCTTGGATTTCCAAGCTTCCATTAAATGTAGGCAGCATAACATTGTGAAGTACATGGATGAGCATAAAAATGTGCTCCAATGCAATCTTGGCGTCAAACTTATCTATTGCATTGCACCCATGCAGAACTTGTGCCTCATGGAAGAATCTATCTGCAATGTCCTTAATAGTCTCATTCTGTTTATATCAATAGTAAGAAGCTCATATTTTCTGGTTTCTAGTTTCTCATGCCCTCCAAACTGTTTTGTTATTGCAATTTTGGCATCCATATGGACCAATCGTCGCCCAAATAGGGCATAATGAGGTCACAGCTATGGGCATCCTGTGAGTTAATCAGTGCTGATCCTTATTCACGGTTTGATGCTCCTCTCATTGCTTTTTCAAATAATTTGAGGTAAGAAAATGAACGTTTCCATCTTTATCGAAATTTGGTAAATTCAGTGGTTTGAAGTCATTTCGCCCTATTTTGGGCATATGACTTATACTTCTTCTGGAATGTCTTGGTGTATCATCGCCCATAATCAGCCCTCTTTCCCATTGGAAAGTATCTGAAGTTGGGATTGATGCTAGGACTCTAGGTATAGAACGGATGTTTAAAATATCCATTTCTGCATTGGTGTCAACTTCCAATGATTTGATTTCATGATATTGCTCCAAACTATTGGATTCTGAAACCTGAATTTGGCCCTTAGTTACTTTCCCAGGCTGTTTTTTGGCCAGATAAGCGGAGCTTTTTCCTATTTCTTTTTTGTCAAAGTTGGACGAGCAGTGGCAGCCTTTCTTTTTGAGGATTTGAATTCTTTTTTAAGGTTTTCATACTCTTCTTTGAATAAAGCTTGGTTGATAGTTAAGCTTTTTATATCTTTGTCCATACTGTCTACTCAGGAATTTGCAGTTGATAGCTGAATTCTGAGTTCCCAATTTTCCTGAGTAATATCAGTGTTTCTGGCCCACAATCTCAACACTACAGTCCAAAGTTTGGAAATTTTCTCTTTGTTTTGGGCATCCTCTTCATCCCTATTTGGGACAGATGGCCTTGCTGCAAAATCCTCAAAGTTTTTGTTGACAGTATACAGCTCAGCCTGAAAAACTCTTCAAAGTCATCAACTTTTGCATTTAACTCCAGGTAATTTCTTTGGCCTGAAGTGGCATGTATGGTAAGCCATTATGATTGAGACAATAGGTAATCTGAATGGCTTTCCAGTTTTTGACAGGGGTTATTCATAATTTGTACCGATTCTTGTAATAACCCATGGTGGTCCAGAACTTCTGCGGCTATCTTTGGGACCCCTTCGTTCAGAAGCTCCTCAAGGGTGTTTAATCTCCCATGAGCTTCATTGGCAAGTCCCATATCATCAACAATTGCCTTTCAGACTTCAGCAAAACTGGAATTTAGCTTGTCCATTAGGGCATTTTTAAAATATTGTTCCTCCCCTTGCACTAGGTAGATTTCCGTATTTCAGATTTTGTTTATCAATTATTCGCTGGGTATGCTTAATTGAGGTTTGAACAAAGTTAACCAGGAATTCATTGGTTGCTTGACTGTCTGTGAGACGTTGGCAAGAGATGCCATGGTAGCATCGTGGTACTTTATATATATCTCTATCTTGAGTGCCTGATCCTTAAGATAGTAGAGCAGGCTGGAGGAGGGATCGATTTGTGAAGTACCAATCCTAAAACCCTGATATAGGGTTTCCAGCATATCTTTTACGCTTGAAGATGTAAGATCAATTGGGCTGGTTGTATCTGCATGAGTTCCCCCACTGTTTAAAAACAGGGAGTAGAAGGTACCCACTTCAGAGCTGTGGCAGCTGGTATTAAAATAATCTGGGGTTCCTTATCACTAGTTTCCATCTTATTTGTCACTTTCTCATCTTGCCAATTCTGCCAGGAATTGGTCATTGGAATCCATATTGGAGAATGTAACTAGTTTTGAGTGAGCACCAGTTGTTAAAGTCTAAGGCTCTCTCACTTGTGTATTATCCAGAATGTCTATTCAGGCTGAAGTTATGATTATTGATCCTCAATAGTGCCTGTAATTTATGGTAATTGGACCATTCAAAAACTCTTTAGGCCTATTAAATTTGCCTTGACTCTTCCAGTCAATTTTGGGCATAATTTTTTCTTCATGTTCAGGAACTTCTTCTGAGGCAGGCTTTGAGTACAAACTGGGAATAAATCCCTTCCAGTTTGTCAACACTTCTCCAAGGTTAGGATTCAGATAAAAACCAGGAAAAGGATGAAATAAATATAACTTATACTAGAAGCTATTTTTTAGATAATGGTCATTAGGACAGGCATTGGTATTTATACCTCTAGGGCATCTCCTGGCCACATTCCAGCACAAAATTTCAACAGATATTTTACCACATCAGTTCAGTCCTTGAACTGATATGACTGAAACCTTTTCTTAGGTTCATTGGTGGCAAAATACTCTCAAAATTGGGAGGATTTCAGGTACAAAAATTGAGATATAAGCATGCAAAATTGTCTTAAGATCTTCTGGATTTCATTTTTGTCATGCTTCTGACAAAATTCACCTTATGTGAAATTTTGGCATCAATTGAATTAAATGACGCACCCCTAATTAGGACATTGGCAGGCCTCTCCCTTGATAGCACTGGGTAACCCCTTTTGGGTGGTCCACACAAGTGCTATTATGCCAATTATGCGTATTTACATACAAATGTCACCCTAGGGCAGAAAATTGATTACTTTTTTTCATCTTTCTGGTAATCAAAGGGATTTTTAGACATTAACTTTGGGTTGGTCCCAAACGATTTTGTATACAGGTAGTTGATAGTATTCCTAATAATCAGGACCAATTGCCGAGATTTGATGCATAGGAAATTGGCCATAATATGTGAGTGTACCTGGGCCAATTGCTTTGATAAAATACTTTATTGAAATGATATTAAGATGCTTGGCCCAAATTGTATGATTGCCTTGGGCTTTGAGGTGAGGATATAGGCATTAGCTCAAGCGTTGAAAGGGTAATCAGCCTGATCTGATGGTTGTCAAAGGTTTATTTTTGAGTCAACCACCAGAATCTGAAAGTTGGGATAGGAGATTTTACCAATATTTTTGGGGAACCCAACTCCAGAACCTTCTTGCCCAGTAGTTGTACATTCAATTGTTGAAATTGGGTCTGATAACCTTTCCCCAACATTATGGCTTGAGCAATAATACAACAAGGTAAGTGTAAGTCTTGGGGAACATCCTTTGGCTCTTGATTGGGTCATCTTCCCATTCCCAAATAAAAAGACACCAAAGAGGATGGTGGTACCCCTCATCACTCAGGGTGACCTCACTCACATAGTAGATGAGCAATAGGTAACAGCTTGTCCGCTTCAGATCCCACCCCCAATACCCACACTTACCTCAGCAGAACTGTTGTGTGGAATTAGCAAAATCTGTGCTGAGTTTGTCAATTTGAAATTGGTTGGATCTATTTTGGTCAGCAATCTGGCTGATACGCAAAATTTGAATGGCTGTAAAAGCACAAAGGATGAGATATTGGCTGGATCGCCTGACAGTTCCAATTCAATCTCCAGAACAGTTGAACAAATATCAGGAGCTATCAACTTAAGTTTGAAGCCCTCAGATAGTAATTTGGGTGCTGCACCCAATGTGCTGTTTTTGACCAAACAAATGGTTAAATGACCAAGTGCGGGCAGGTTGGCCGTCCCAAACCCATTCCCAACCAAATGGACCTGTCCCTATAAGGGATGGCCTTGGGGGATTCCTATCGCCCATCAGGCCAAATGCCATCATGCTAATCATTGGAAACATAGTCGAGCCCTGGTTTGGATGTTTGAGGTCAAACCAAAAGAGATTCAGCCCACTGCCAAATTTTGCAATGTTGGTTTCTAAAGAATAAACCCCCTCATTCCTGAACAATTTGCCAGTTAGGCCAAATTTGTGGGCCCCAACCCCATCCTGTCACTACCCAATTGACCAGTATTTAATCAGTTGCATGGCACTGAGAAAATTGTTGGTCAATTTTCTTACTTTCCTTTTCCAATAAAATTTTTCCAAAAAAAAGAAATTTCAATATTTTTTTATTTTTCTGTTCTGACCA
The DNA here is from genome assembly GCA_022478985.1 of Massospora cicadina. NCBI lineage: Eukaryota > Fungi > Entomophthoromycota > Entomophthoromycetes > Entomophthorales > Entomophthoraceae > Massospora > Massospora cicadina. Next base: position 42,551 of record JAKSZP010001520.1, on the reverse strand, counting down.
TATCCCAGATAGCTTTTCCCTGGTGGTCCATCGTCCCACACTCTGGGTGGGCTTTACCAATTCTTTTGGTCACTATGGCTCCCTCTATTGCCAATTGGGCCCAGTAAGTCTGATACTTTTGGTTCTACAACCCCACTCTTGTTAATTTTTGACACCAATACATGGGGATCTTATGGCCCTATGTACAACAATGGAAAGAAAGAATCCATCTCCACATCACCCCCAATGAGCTGACCACTCAAGCTGAGAATCTCGTCGAGACTATCCTGGCAATCCCACCTCATGTAGTGAGAATCACTGAGACAGGATAGGTTCAGTGTGGTTTGCCGTTGTAATACTCCTTACCCTGTTGTTACACCACCACCTCGTGGTATCCCATTTTCCAGCTCCATATCAAGTCATACAGTCAGCAATGCCTCTGGCATTCTGGCTTGCTTTTTGGGTACTCATGTATCCCGACTGGCAGGCCAGTCTGAACTTCTTCTGCCATTTCCATGACAGTAAGCATTAATAGGGTTGGGCGCCTCAAACCCATTTTATTCATACTGGGATTAGCTCTAGCATCCCTGCCTCTGTGCATGCCTGCCAGGATGTGACTAGCCCATAAAATTACTGATGTACCAATCTTCAGATCTTGCTATATCAGGGATTGGTTGGCCCCAATTCACATTTTTTTATTCCCATTAAAGTTTATAAGGCAGCAGTCCCCAACTTGTTCTGCTACCAGCACATTATCTCATTTCTGTCATTTAAAAATTAGAAACCCTAAATTTACAACCTTCTTTGAATTTGAGTAGTTTGCAGTAATCATTAGCAGCTGTATTTATGGTCTCTGGGATGGCTAACCCATAGTGGCACTCTTTTTTTCACTTTAGATAAATTAATGCGTCTAGCTTTACCAGTGGTATTATGCTAATCATTTTAGGGTGGTAACTCATCCAAGGTGGCAGTACAGCCTTGTCCTTATCATAAGGTTCCATGTCAGTAACCATATATGCTATTAATACAAAAGTTAATCCTAATACAATTAGAGAGATTTTATCTTAAGCCATAATTTACTTTTTAATAGTTTATTATATTAATTTTAAGTATCTACCTTTACTTCAACACTATATAGATATCTGACGGTATAGATTATCAGTTGTAATATAATAATTGTTATTGATGTAAAATTCTTTGAATCCATTTATTTTGAGGTGAGTTGGCCTTTAGATATGCACACTGCACCAAGTTAATAAAATTAACTGGGGCAAATAAATTGGGAAGCGAGATATAACCCTAGGAACCCCTCCTCGTGCTCCATCCAAGTTGATTAAAGTTCATACCACTAAATAAACTACAGATAATATGTACTTCCCTTAACCAACTTATCAATATTACTTGTAAAGATATTGCCATTTATCCAAATGTAAAAAGCGGATAATTTGCTGTGAGCAAAGGGGATAGATTATAGATTTAAAATCTCTCATATAAATAGCCTTGTAATATCTAATACCTACTATAAAAATTTAATAAATTATTTAAAATAGTTAAGGATGCTCATAGGATTAGAAATAAGCGTTTGATACTGAAATTATTAGGATCTATGCAGCTATTATTTTTGAGGGGGTATAGAATCTTGCATTTTAAAGGTATGGTTCGGATTCTAAAAATATAACCCTCCTTCAGTTAGGTAATAAAGGTTGTAAGCATATTTGTTAAGTTGAGCAATAACCTAGATTGGTTGGATATGAGATTGTAGGTTTCGATTTGGTAATCCAATTGTATCTATCAGCTGACTTTTGGTATAAATGGGATTGATATTAAAGAGCAACCGTAAAGGTGTAAAAATTGAGCACAAAAATGCCAAAATTTCAATGTAATTTCAAAGAGAAGGGTCCTCCAGTGCGGAGTATGGACTCAATGATCATTGCCTCCTGAGTTTGATCCTGGTGGATAGACTTGGGTAGGGGATATTCATGACTGTGTTGGCGTTGCACATCAATGTCATGAACCGAGATAGTAAATAACAAGGCCGTCCATGGAGTTCCTGGCCTATGAAAACGCTGCGTGTGGTTTACCGGGATTTATCCTCCTTTCCATGGTTTTCAATTTCTCCTGTTAACCCACTAGTTGGCGTGGTATTGTCCCCAGTTCTACCCACCTCAAATAAATAATATCAAAAGGTCCATTGTAATTTTCCCCATATCATTATTAAAATTGGTAAAAATGGGGTCACTTTACAATTGTAGTGCTGATATTTTAAGGAGAAAAAATTCAAATGCCTTAGCTGAAGAGTCTATAGCTGAGAGTTGTTTGACGCCTTCAAGCGTTAATACGTTTGCCTTGAGCTGGGAACTAATTAGAGTAATGGAAGATGAGTCAGAAAAATCAAACGTTGTTGATAAAGACAAACAATTTTATAGCAAGTTAAAGTTAAGGATGAGCCTAAAGGTTCCTTTATTAGACGAATAGTAACCATTTTAAAGCGAAGACTTGCCATAAGCCAAACTATAAAGTTGGCTTAAAGGGAAAGGTTAAGGTTAATCAGAATAATTGAATTCAATTGGGGGTTAGCTGATATTCCTTTGAGCGGTTGATTAGAGGTGGGATGGAATAGATGGAATCGTTCGTCCAGCGTGATAGTGCGGTAGTATTGGATTTCTTTGTTCGGCGCCTGGTATACTTCCCCACCTCCATGTGGGTAACGAGAAAACTGCCCTTAATCCAACTCACCAGTCCCATTATCGAAGTATCTAGTTGACCCCTCTTTAAATAACCACCACCTGATGGACTGATGTAAAGGGTTCCAATCTAAAGGATGATATGTAAGTCTACATTCAATCACATCAAGCTGATTAAAGTGCTGGCAGATTAATTATCTAATCATTTCGGCCTTACAACGCTTCTATCAACCAAATCAGATTATGCCCTTTATAATTATGACATCAAAGCCAAACAAAAATACGATGCTCCTGCAAACCTGTACAATCACTGCATATCAGACGATCCTGGGTTAAAGCTAGCTTTGAGGCTTAAACTGTATTACAACACCATCCTCATATTGCATCGGATAAAACTGCTTATTTTGAAAAGTGGATCGATTGGTTCATAATCGAAATCGATACTATCAGCTCTTAATCAATTTACTATTAGGTTAATACCACCTTTAAACAACTCGCAGATTTCTGTCCTTTACTTAGAATAGGCCACTCATTCACATTTGTAGTCACTTTTTAAAATGTGTAGTTGAACCACAAAATTGTCATCATGAGTACTTTACGACTTCGCCGAATCAGCCAGCGTCAATATGAAGTTGATCCTAAACCAATATCATTCAAATGGTACAAATATCTTTTTCATACATTCAGATTGTTTCAAACCAAGTCCACATTTATTTTTAAACAAAATTTATTTAATTTTTTATAACTTCACCGTAAAGTTTGCGCCGTACAATTACCTTACATATCTATCGAACCTGCATTTCCAAACTAAGGGTATTGATTGATTAGGTATCTTAGGTCATCAATCTCAAACTTTTCATATCCACTTAATCTACAATATAAAGGCTAAAACAATCGATCAAAATCGTCTGGTAAATTATCGACCCAAGCCACGCTGGGTAAATCGGCCAGTTGGTTATAAAGCTTAAGCGGGAGACTCCATATGATTAAATCATATTAGTTAAGACGAAATATCCTCTCGGGTTGGGACCATCTAGTACTAAAAAAAGACGAAATATCCTCGTTAAATAGAGCTGAAGGTCATATTGACTAACTGCTTAGATCCCCCATTAAATTGTGGATACCATTGTGCCGGAAAAATCAAATCTCGCTGATTTATCGACAGAGGGGATCCAAATTAGATACGAATTTAAGTTAAACATTCAGAAGTTATGGGTTAAGATACCACAGCCTCCATTTTCCATAGTTGAACGATAACCGATATAGGATTACCTAAGAATCGTAAAATCAGATAAATTTATGGGATAGAACATCTTTATAAATAGTGAATTATATAACAGTTTATATTTAACAATACTTCATCTACAATAAGTGGAAACTAGAGCTTATAGATACTAACCAAACTAGAGATTTGATAACAGTACAAAGCATAGTTAAGCTAAGGTGGTCATCTACTCATCCAATTATACACTTCAAGCTTCATATGTAAATCAGTTTAACTCAACCCTTAATTGATTTGGTTCCATGATATCCAACCCAAATTGTTGTTACAGTGTGAAAATGAGATACCCTTCGATTTATAAGTAAAGCTCTATAGATATATTATATAGATAATATATTTCGATCCCCTGGAAGTACAGTGCCTTTTAAAGCAGGGTAAACTCACAACCCAAAATAATTTCAATTATAAGGTATACCATCTTTAAACTAGATACTAAACAAAATGATAACCTATATCTCTAATAAGTTTATCAGTATACTGAAAAGTTCAATTATTAACGCTATATAAAATAAATTCAATAGTTGTTATAACCATTCATTATATTAGCAGAGTTACTTCTCTTTCTGCTTGAACTCACTTTTGAGCATTTTATTTAGAAAAAGTAAAAACTTAGTTTACCACTCCAATTCACCACAACACCACTCCACAGATGTCCTTGGCCCCACCACCTGAAGCTCCCAGGTGGGGCAGCAGTGAAACTCCTCTGAGTATTTTTCACCCAGGAGGAAAATGCTTGTGATCTGGCTCAGCCAGTCCACCCAATTCTTTAGGTCAGTTTGTTCCCCTAAGAGACCTTGCATTGCACCTTGCATGAGTCCACTCAACTTGTACAAACCCCAGTGCCCTCCCACGCTCAAACCTTCATTTCTGCCTTTGAGTTAAGTATGGGCATTTGTCCCCATATGCTGACAAAGTAATTATTGAGCTTGCTTTGGCTACCTTTGCACCAGCTGGATTTATTGCTTTTCACCCTTTTAAGGGATACTTTGACATTGGTTTTCCTCTAAAGAGGATACAGTAGAAGCAACAACCCCTTTAATATATAAAAACATTCCTTTTCCCACCACTTGTGCTTGCCTCCCTACAGATTCTATATTAGTATATCTTTTGTGAACCTCCCTTTGCATCTCCCAGCCCAGATTTTATATGATGTATTAATGACAGGGCTTTCAGCCTATGGCACCAACCCTACTCTCCATTTCACTGTACTTACTGGTGCAGAGCACCTTGCTGCCCCTTGTACCACTGCTACTATAAAACCTCACCACCCCCATATGGCCTAACAGATTTCTCCATATGCTCACCTGGCTGCAACACCTAATAAATTCTTCTGGGCTAGGGTCAACAACAGTTGACAAGTTTGTCCCACCTGTTTTGCCTTTGACCATAGCAAGAAAACCTGCCCCATAATACTGACACTACCTCCACTCCCTCATCTGCAACTGTGGTGGCTGCTTCTAAATGAGGTCTCTGCTGCCCCCTCCACCCCAGCTCACTCAATTGATAGGCCAGCATAAAGATCCTGTCCCTACCTGTAACTCCAGCCTCCATCACCCATCCAAAGTTGCACCAACCAATCAGGGTCAGGCTTGGACTACTGTACCCACCCAAGCATGATCTGATTCATCCTCCATGCCCAATTTATATTCCATGGACACATTCCATTCAACTTAAATTCTTGAGAACTATTGGACAAGAATGATGAATCAGGTAAAATAATTCTGTCCTCCCCTAATGAAATTGACTTTAGTCAATTTTTTTACTCTGACTTCGATACTCAATCTAACCCCAGGTGGTATACTCCAAAAACAAATGCTGAACTGTTCCATAGTGCCCATCAGCTGGCCGTTGCTACAGCATCCTCACCTAAAAAAATAATAAACTCTGGGATGCCAATCTTCAAGCTGTCATCATGCTGGCCTCAGGTTTTCCCAGGGTCATCTTTCCCCCAGCATTCCCCCATGTCGCCAATACTGAAAAAACAGAGTTGTACAAAGCAGCCCATGAGGCTGTAATGGCCATTCATAAAAGTACCTATTTGATTCTCTGCATTGATCAGGTAACCCCTAAATAAGCAGAAACACTGTCCACTCTACCTGAACACCAAATGACTGCTGAGCACCAGCTCATTAATTATTTTGAGGCCCTCTGCACAGCCCAACATGTATCAACTGAACCTGTTTTTTCCCATATTGAACCTCACCATGTGGATGCCCCCACACCCTTGCTTTCTTCAGTAGTCAGAGTTGTAAGGAGAGTGTCTATAACTCTCCTGTTCCCAGCGTGGCAGTGCGCGGTGCACCAGACCAACACCAGGGAACTAGCCATTAGTGCCAACGTGATTGGAGCCCAGCAGAGGGTGCTGGAGCAATAACCACTTAGGCATAAAATTGCGCATTTTATAAATAAAACCCCAGTAAAGGCGACACAGTGAAAATATAGAAAATAGCCAAGTGACCCAGGTTGGAGGGAACCTGGGCAAACAAGCAGTGCATGAGGGGAGAGCTGCAAGGTACTTGCAATGTCAAGGGTAACAGAGTGCAAGACCTCCACAAAGAGGTTTACACACAGGAACGTTCAGAATATCATGAAATTTAAAATAACATAAATGGGAAAAAGTTTATTTGGGAAGTCGCTTAACAAGGAATGTTGGTCAGGGAAAATGTATTTTAGCTTAGATGGGGGAATTGGGGTTATGCCGCAGTGGGCCCAAGCAGCGACTCACCAATAGGGCAATACTGCCATCCAAATTAGTAGAATAGGCTGAAACTGACTTCACTTGAGTGATTGATTGAAGTTGGATTCAACCTGAGCGCGTTATTTCATAGATGGAACGTGTTTCAAATCCCCATTCCTTGACTAACCAAATCAAACCGTCCGCCTTTATTTGGTAGATAGTTTGTTTTAATGCCTGGCCCAACGTCAGGGGCTGGGCACTTGGCACCCCATTAGGACCAACCTGGGCATATTTTGACCATACCCAGCGCTAGTCTAGGGTGTGCTTTAGGTCTGGGAGGCCCTGTAGCTTCACCTTTTGGGCCTCCAGGCTCCCAGCCTTATCTTTGGGGCTGATCCCCACTATGATGTCATCTACACATGACATTACCCTCTCCTCTCAACGGGGCTCAACCCCCCTCCAGGGGCTTTCACAAGGAAAAAGTTCTTGTGGGCAGGGGTCAACTTCATGGCAGCAACGGTTGGTTTGGGTTGAGATCCAGCAGCCTGGGGAAACGCTCATGGTAGCTTCAATCAGATCTTGGGCATTCACACAGTTGTGCGCTGGAACCCAACTGTTCTCTGCAGCGCCAAAGAACTTCCAGGATACCAGGTACTAGAGTCTTTTTTTAACGTGGCGTGAGGCAACTATCTCTTCCACCTCCCACTATGGCGCCCCATCCATGAGATAGGCCTCAGGAGTCTCTGGTGGGGGGCCCTTGAACAACGTCAGTTTGCTCTCATGAAACACTGAGAAGATCTGGAATGAGTGGGGGAGATCTAGCTGGTATGAGGCATGGCCAACCTTTCTAACAATGCGGTAGGGGCTAATCCTCTTTGGTCCCAGTTTCTTACATGGCTGCTTGATTGGGATGTTACGAGCATCAAGCATCACGAGATCCCCTTCCTTGTATGTGGGACCCACTCGGCGCTTCCCATCAGCGTTCTCCTTATATACCTGCATAGCCGCCTCCAAGCTTGTAGAAACCCCCTGGTGGACCTTCTTGATTGTCTTGGAAAAGTCCACCACCGCTTCAACCATTAACCTACAGCTGGGCTCCATGTTAAAGGCAGGGTTAAAGCCATGGCTGGCAAAAATGGGGAACAGCTGATTGAAGAGTGCAAGGTATTGTTGTAGCTAAACTGGGCCATGGGAAGGTGAGATGCCCAATCTGAATGATCTGCAGCGGTGTAACACCGCAGAAACTGTTCCAAGCACTGGTTCACTCGTTCAGTCTGTCCGTCTGATTGGTTATGATAGGCAGTTGAATGGCAAGGGCGAATCTGAAGAGTTCTACACAACTTTTCTAAAAATGGAGGTAAACTGTGGGCCCCAGTCACTGATAATTTCTTGGGGGACCCCATGGAGCGCAAACACATGGATGACGAAAAGCCTAGCCATCTCAGCTGCGGTTATGGTGGTTCTGCAAGGAACAAAATGGGCAAACTTTGTGAACCGATCCACCACTACCGTGATGACGTCATAACCATCTGAGACTGGTAACTCCACAATGAAATCAACTGAGAGGGAAGTCCAGGGCCCATCAGCCTTTTGGACTGGTATCAACAACCCTGCTAAAGGTCAACTATTGGGTTTCATCTGGTTGCATACCAGGCACTCCTTACAATACCGGCCCGCCTGAGCTGGCAAGCCCTTCCAATTGTATGTGTGACGTATCAATTCCAAGGTCTTTGATTTTCCTGGATGACCAATGGTGATTACATCATGATGGTCCCAAATGATGTCCAGACGCAGTGGTCCAGCAGGTACCCAAATGCGTCCCTGGAACCATACCATCTCATCCTTTACATGATAGCCCCTGGATAGATCCTCTTGATTTACAGCGCTCTTTGCAAGTACCATGGCATATTCACCTGACAGTGGCTGAGAGAGGACGACCTTTCTGAACATACCAAATTCCTCCACGTTATCCAGAGGTGCAAGCGCTGGCCTTTTAGCTAGGGGAGAGGGAAGTAGCGACAGAATTTTACTTGGAGGGATCATAACATGGTTGTTGTGCACTTCTACCTCATTGGGGTAAGGGGCTAAAGCAGGGTTGTGGCTCACAGCATCCGCCAAACCATTATCCTTGCCCTTGGTGAACTCATACATGAATGCAAATTGGGCAAGTGTCTCATGCCAATGGGTCTGCCGTGGGGTTAGGACATGAGGCGCGCGGTAGTACAGCAAGGCATGGTGGTCCGTACATATGTGGAATGGTTGAGTAGAGCCATGCAAGTGGTGACGCCAATATGTCAGCACCTCCACCACTGCTAGTAACTCTTTGTCGTAAATTGCGTAATTCAACTCTGGAAAAGACACTTTCCTAGAAAAATATCCCACTGGATGCTCTATCCCATCTTCGCCTACTTGTAACAAGGTGGCCTCTATGGCGAAGTTGGAGGCATCAGTCAACACAATGAACTCCTTTGAAGAGTTGATATAGCAAAGAACAGTCGTGGATAACAGGGTGCACTTCACTGCTTGGAAAGCATCCTCCAAAGTGGGGGACCACTGAAGCACCTGGCACCGCTAGCCTTATATAGGTGAGCCGCCACCTCAGATAGATTAGGAGTAACTTCTTAAGGAACATTCATGTCCCCAAAAAGCTCCTTAATTCCTTAACCGAGGTGGGGCTAGGCTACTCACTAATTGCCTTTTCCTTGTCTGGAGTTATCATGTGTCCCTGGTCAAACATGACGTTGCCCAGAAACGTGACCTGGGACTTAAAAAACGCGCACTTTAAAATTTTCAATGTAAGGCTGGCTGCCTTTAACTGCTCCACCACTTGCCAAAGGTGAACTGCATAAGACTCCTGATCAGGGAAAAACACCAGGATATCATCCATGTAGGCGACCGCGCATACCCCTAACAGGTCCCCCAACGCTGCATCAATGCAGCGTTGAAAGATAGCAGGGCCATTCTTAAGCCCAAAGGGCATGACCCGAAACTGGAAGATCCCTTTTCTGGTATGGAATGCGGTCAACCACTCTTGTTGATCTTTTTAATCTGGATCTGATTGAACGCGTTGAGGCAATCCATCTTGGAGAAGACCTTCGCCTTCTCCACATAGCGAGCTATCTGTGAATCCAAAGGGATGGGATCGAGGTCTGGTACAGTAACGTTGTTAAGGTTACCATAGTCTATGCAGGGGCATAAAGTACCATCTGACTTCTCCACAAAGAATAGGGGGAGCATACAGGGGAGGTACGCTGAAAATCGCACCCTTGGCTAGCTGTTTTTATCCACACATCCAACGCCTCCTCCTCCCAGATAGTCAATGGGTAAATAGGGGAGGAGATACGCACCAGATCCATTGTGATCTTGAAGTCACAATCAAACTCAGAGTGCTCAGGGAGTGCGTTGACAGATGCTGCCTCAAAAAAGGATTACAAATCCTACAAGCAAGAAGGTATAGGAATTTCCACTGAGGGCTTCTGCATTGAGGCAAGGCGACAAGGGAGACGGTGAGGCCAATGGGGCAATCTTCCTGGGGCGTTTTCTTCTGACAAAGGCACAACGAATGTGCAATCATTCTTCATGGTGAGGGACAAAGTATTATCCTTCAGGTTAGTTTGAAAGTCAAACTTCCGCCACCACTCCACACCCAAAATGATTGGGAACAGGAGGTTTTTGATCGTACTGAAGTGATAAGACAAGTGGTACTTGCCAACCTGATAGTCCACTGATCCAATGATCTTCAGAGTGGGAATACCTTAGGACGCCCCTCCTCTAACCACATCACCTGGCAAGTAACTCAGTCCAAGGTAGTCGGCTAAGTACTGGTCCATAAAGTTTCCAGAGGCGCCAGTATCCACCAAAACAGTAGTGGTGAGCTTCCCTAAAGGAGAGGAGAGGGTAGAAGTCAGTAGAAAATACCCAGAATGGTCTTTATTTATGGTAGACAACATCAACACTTCACCAAAAAATTTTGCCTCTGGCTCAAGCGTGCCAACAGAATCTGTTTTGGAATAAAAAAGGGGGAGAAATAGTTGGCCACTCTTAATACTGAGGCCACATACCCCACCATGCCTTCTGCAGGTGCATATACTTTGTCATATTTTAAAACGAGGTTCCTTCTCACCTCCTGAGTGCACCAGATCATGGTAGATGTCAACCGTGGGTTCTTAGGGGTAATCTGATACACCAGAATAGGATCCTCATCCAGGCCATATGAACTATTAATTGGTTCATAGATAGAGTCCAAGGTTTTGTTATAAAATGTGTTTTTAGATGTGAATGACACTATCCCTGGACCTGCAACGGAATGCCCAACGTTATCCAAGGCCAAAACCCCCAGGCCCATCTGCGCTGATTCCGCCAGAATTGTCTGAATTTGATGGTGAGGGAAAATTTGTTTATCATAATGGAAATTGATTAATTCAGCGGAAAGTCAGGGAATCAGGACTTTTGAACATCAAAGCATCCGAATCCACCAGATATGAACATGAAGGTTGGATACTTTCCAGTTAGAGGCAACCCAAATAAAGCCAAGTTGCTCCAACCTTTAGGAAAAAAGGAAACCATGGTGCGGCAAATGACAGCTGAAGCCCACAGCTGGCGCCCACTTTTTCCACTTTGGAAAAGTCTTACACAGAAAGAGTTCGTGCACATAAAGTAAAAGGGTTGGTCAACCATTGTAAGGAGAGTGTCTATAACTCTTTTGTTCCCAGCGTGGCAGTGCGCAGTGCACCAGGCCAACGCCAGAGAACTAGTCATTAGTGCCAACGTGATTGGAGCCCAGCAGAGGGTGCTGGAGCAATAACCACTTAGGCATAAAATTGCGCATTTTATAAATAAAACCCCAGTAAAGGTGTCACGGTGCACATATAGAAAGGGGCTAAGTGACCCAGGTTGGAGGGAACCTGGACGAACAAACAGTGCACAAGGGGAGAGCTGCAAGGTACTTGCAATGGCAAAGGTAACAGAGTGCAAGACCTCCACAAAGAGGTTTGCGCACAGGAGCGTTCAGATTATCATAAAATTTAAAATAGCATAAATGGGCAAAAGTTTTCAGGAAGTTGACCAACAAGGAATTTTGGTCAGGGAAAATTTATTTAAGCTTGGATGGGGGAATTAGGGTTATGCCACAGTGGGCCCAAGCAGCGACTCACCAATAGGGCAATACTGCCATCCAAATTAGTAGAATAGGCTGAAACTGACTTCACTCGAGTGATTTATTGAAGTTGGATTCAACCTGAGCGCGTTATTTCATAGATGGAACGTGTTTCAAATCCCCATTCCTTGACTAATCAAATCAAACCGTCCGCCTTTATTTGGTAGATAGTTCGTTTTGATGCCTGGCTTGACGTCAGGGGCTGGGCACTTGGCACCCCACTAGGACCAACCTGGGCATATTTTGCCCATACCCAGCGCTGGTCTAGGGTGTGCTTCAGGTCTGGGAGGCCCTGTAGCTTCACCTTTTGGGCCTCCAGGCGCCCAGCCTTATCTTTGGGGTTGATCCACACTATGATGTCATCTACACATAACAAGAGTCTTACAACGCCTAGATTTTAGGAATGACCCACCCCATGACCCCCCTCCCCCTCCATCATGGTTTGTTAGCAGTTCGCCCCTTCCCCAACTGGTTGGTGTGTTTCTTCTCAGTTTTTGTTTCATTACGCTCTCTGAGCATTTCATTTTGTTTAGGATTTTTCTTTGAGCTTTTGGTATGTCTGTCCCCAGGTCAGCTTACCTTGAATAATTTATATTAGCAGAGTTGAAATTATTGACTATGGCAATTAACACATTGTGGACCAGTAGTTTTTTCTATTACTAAGAACAAGAGACTAAATACTTTCAATTCCATATGGAACTCATTACCTCAGAAAATACATTTTCTGTTACAATTCTCCACTCCAAAAATATGAAAATTTGAGAAGTCTCATTATTGGCCACAAGCTCTAGAACTGAAACCACAATTACTTTTGTGATCTGTCCAGAATGTATTGAGATAATAAGTATTATTAACTTTCTGGTATAGTTATCAATCTTTTTCTTTAATACAATCTATATAACTATATTACATCGTTCAGAACCTAGGCTTTGTACAATTACAACCTAGGTTGGTCAAGCTTAGACTTTCATATACTATCAGCAACCTTTAGGATCTCAACTGCTCTAGATGAGTGGTATGCAAATTCTCATGTCATTAGTAGAGTAAGATTCATATTAGCAGGTTAATAAGTTGGTATTGAACCAACTCTATACCTAAATTTATCCTTTCAGTTTGGTGATAAGTATACCATGATCCAAATGTCAATTGCCTAAACAGTTATTAAGCCACAAGAAAACTAACCATGTACAACTAGTTTTCCATTTTGTGATTAGGCATATGATATTATCTATGAGCCACTTTTTCCTAAAAATTAAAATTTTAACTGATAAGAATAGTAAGTGATGTAACTTAGCTACCAAGTGTTAATATCTGCTCATTTAAAGGTGAAATTGGATTCAGGACTTAGCATACTATCAGGGTATCAGGACTAAAACCTTTATTGGCCAGTATAGTATGCAAAGTGATGAAACACTAAGACACCAGATACTAAACCTTTGTTTAAGGTTACCTGATATGAGTGGAGAAGTTTATTGGTGATAATATTTTGATTCTAGTTTTAAGGTGAATAATTATATTATAATTTTACAAGACAAATCTATTAAAGGTTGACCTACTGAAGTGTATAAAGCTTAGCTTTAAGGCATCAACCTACTTATATGTCAACCATATCTAACTTATTAAACCAGTAGGAACTATTTAGTCTATACACTACCAGAGCTAAAATATTAGTTAGCTATATAATGTATACTTTATAGACAATCATAAGACTATCTTAAACTAAAAGATAAAATATACCTTAAATCTAAAAGTTTTGCAAAAATACTCAACTTTTAGGGTAAATTAGATAAGTACATAAAAACCATCAAAATTTTCACAATAATTGGTGAAATTTGTGAAATGGAAGCCTGGTCAAAAAAAGCAATTAGTTTAAAAAGATCATCTAATATCAGGACTATTTTAATTACTGCAACCTTGATGTCAGAAAGATGGTAGATAAAGTATAGACTGTCCTGCCAGTTAGGATGCAAAAGCGCCCAGAAGGCAAGCCAGAATGCCATTGGCATTGCTGCTAAAACGGAGTTGACTTGTGCAAGGAGATGTGTAACAATTGAGCACCAGTGAACAACTATCATAAAAAGAAACCTGGCAAGAAACTAGGCTGTTTCAACTCCAGATCTAGTGGGCCTTGATTCGGAGAGTTGTACAATTGGATCAGGCAATTTGGGACTCTTTATAGTAGAGCTTGGTACAAAAACTGTGGCGAGGAGGCGTATTCTCGCCTGGAGTAGAGGCAGTTGGGCCCGCAGGATACCAATATCCTGCTGGTGGATGGCCTTGACAATTGGTTGAGTTCAAAGAAATTCTTTACATTGTAAACCCAGTTGACTGATGTAGTAGCTATAGTTACTATCATGACAGGGATTGCCCAGCCAATATGAGGACTGAGGGGCCACATTGTTAGTGCCATAGAGAGTTCAGCAAGAAAAAATTTGAAATAAAATCAAAATAACGGGAACTCAGGGAGAATTTTTAATGAATAGTAATTTAAGAAAATTGACTGTTAATTCCCTCTGTTTGTTACAACCGCTTAAATAGACAATCGATTTTAGGGAATAACTTAGAAAAGCTCAGTATTGGGACCCTCAAGATCTGACCTAATCTGGCAAACTTTAAACAAGGGGGGAAATGATTTTAATTAAAACTGACTTCAAAAGAGTCAGCAGCGGGATGAGTTGCGGTCAGTTTGACCTCTGGCGTCTGAATTATGGGTTTACCATGTTTTTGATGGTTATTGAAACGGCGTCTTGCCCAACATGCAATGTGAACCTCCTAAGGCCACCCCATGTAGGGGCATTCCTAAGAGGTCAGAAATGGGTTTAGGATACCCAACCTACCCACACCCAGTGACTTCAGCATCTGTTCAGCCAAGCGAGATTCATCAAATGACAATACTGCTATTTAAAGGGGGGTTCTGAGCTGACAGCGACTTTTGACAAAGTCCCATTGTCATTGGTGGGTTCTGGTAAATATCTGACATTGGAAACATTCATCTTAAACCATCTAGTACTAAAAAAAAGAAACATTCATCTTAGAAGTTACAAGCCCATCAGTCTTTGTTCCCAATTTTTTAAGGCAGTTTTTGAATCAGTGACAACGTTTACCAATGGCCAATGCCATTGGCGAGATTTTCCAGAGATTTAACACTGGACACATTCTTTTTTAAGGTACACGCCCATTAGGCTTTGTTCCTGATGTTTTGAGGCAGAATAAAATGACAACAACATTTTTAATGGCTTGATGTCACTGTAAAGTGTTGCTGAGGATTTGACACTTAATAACCCATTTACAGAATGTGCGTCCCATCAGGCTTCATTGCCAATGGTTTAGGGCTTTCAGACCTTAATTTCGAGGGCCCATTGCCATCAACTTCATAAGGACCTTTTGCCCCATGAGGGTACAGACTTTAAAATATTTCAGCACAAATTCCCTCAAGAGCTGTACTAATTTGGTGAAAGTAATTGTGGGGACAGGTAGTGAAATCTTCAAAGAGAAAGCTGTTACCAATTGCTCATCTTCCATATGGGTGATATCGCCTTGTGAGATGAGAGGTACAGCAGCTTAACACAGACCCTTTTTTAGGAAATGGGAATACCACCCAGTCTAAGCAAAGAGGGTGCTCCCCCAGGCTTACATTACCCTTCCCTTTTGCCAAAGGGGGCAACACCACCAGAGAAATGAGTGGGGCCACACTTTTGTGGGCCTTGGGCAACCTGATCTCCATTAAGGTAGCAATATTTGGGGGGATGGGGAGCGTCTGGGTGGGTGACATGGAAAGCTTTAACCAGCTCCAAGCAGTTAGCACAATCTTAGCCATGGACTCATCTGTTCTCATAGGCTGGATAGCCTTTCCACGCGATGAGATATTAGACAGATTGCTAAGATTTGAAGGAAGCCAGAATACCCTCCACTTCAGCCTCATCTACACCCTCAATTACAATAGGCTCTGGATCTGAGGGTATTGCTCCCTTGAATGAGGACATCAGAGACACATGGAAGACTGGGTGTTGTATCCAATGGGTGACAATTTTAAAATGGAAAGCGCCTTTACCCAAATCTTCTTCCAACAAGTAGGGACCTGAGCATTTACTTGAAAACTTATGCAAGGGCACCTGCATCCACAAATGGCGCATCTCAAGCATGACACGGGAACCCATCATAGTTTTGTGAGCAGGAAGCCGCTTCCAATATGCAAACATCTTGTAGTCATTTACAGCCTTATATATGCTTTAAAACCAAGGACTGCTTGTTCTGAATAGGTTGGGCATGGTCAGCAGCGGCTGGTCTTCTGGGCAAAGGTACAAGCCAACTGAAAATGAGGGATTGTACCCCAAGGTTGCTTTGTATGGGAAAAATCTAGTGGAGTAATGCGTTCCATCATTATAGGCAAATTGAGCAAAGGGAAGATCATCAGCCCAGGTGTCCTGAGCGTCAGCAATGTAGCATCGCATGTACAGTTCAAGGATGTTAGGATTTTTGCCCAGAATCCCAGCCTTCTAGATTACCTGGTATTGCTAGGGGAAAATTACCTAAGGAAAAGTGAATTGGAAATTGATTGGCCTGAGTTTCAGAGGAACTACGTTCAAGGGATTTTGGGATATTCACCTGGTCATATCCATCGGGGATCAATCCAGATGAATACCTAAGATCTCATCAGGCGGAGTGGCTGACGAAATAGGGGCATCTGATAGTGATTAATTATCAGGTGTACTGATTGGGATCAAGCAGGCTTCATCACTGACTGATTTGGGATGAATAGTGAGTTGCGAGGCGAGTGATGCCACCTGCAACTAGTGAATTGATTGGTTGGTGAAGTGACCTGCCATAATGGGTAATAGTCTCGTTACCTAAGCAGGTCACTGGCCAATTATGGTTGGTTCGCTGGGATCAAGAGGATAACATTAGGGACACGTTTTCTGACTCTTTCTGTTTGAGGTCTCGAGGATGTCCAATGACAGAATCCTAGCATGGATGGGGAAGACCATCGCTGCCAAGACGAGGAAGGGTGATTCAATGGCAATGGCTGCCGTTTAGTTGAAGAGGTTTCAACCAAGGGTTAGACAGTTAAATCCCCTACTATATAATCCCCTACTATATAATTCCATAGGATTTACTATAATAAAAAACTCTATTTTTAAAGATAACAAGTACTTTACAGTAATATTATCAATTTGGTGTATAAAGACTATCAGCTTCAATTGTGTCATTCTAGCTCAAGGATATTATTGCAGAAGGCAATAATTGAAAGACTCTCAGATAGAAGAGTAATGATCTGAGTGGGGATCTAGAGACAAAGGAATCACAATCAGGGATAGCTGCCAACTGTGTGTTGGGATGAGAGAGACTGTCACTGGGGTATCTTAACAAAGATCAGGTGGACAAAGGTATAGGGGAACAAATCCTTAGGAGTACAGCTTACAGAGTATTTAATTGGAAATACTGGCCGAGCGTTGGGCCAAATAATAGGTTAATCTCAACTAGAGATAATAGTCTCCATACTATTATCAATTAATACATTCTATACAACATGACAAAGTGCATGAGGAAATCAAACCTGTGCAGTAAAAAGGTTACTGGGTTGACGGCCAATAATCAATCCTTAAGTAAATTTTTACAAATGATATGATTAACCCGTTCAGTTTGTCCATCAGACTTGGGATGGTATGCAGTGGAGCGACATGGTGTGATCTTCAAGATTGGCAAGAGTTCATTCCAGAATAGCACCATGAATTGGGGCCCACAGTTGCTGACAATCTCCTTTGGGAGGCTAAACATGGAGAATACATGGCGCATAAAAAGATGGGCAGTTTCCCTAGAAGTAATAGCGGAGGAGCATGGGATGATAAGGAAAATTTTGTGAAGCAATTGACAACCACCATCACTGTTGTAAACCCATTGGAACTGGGAAGTTCAGCAATAAAGTCCACGGACATTAATGTCCATGGACCCTCTGCCAATTGTAGGGGATTAAGGAGACTATTCCTGCCAGACTAGTCTGACTTGGCCATGCGCAAGTTACACAGTTTGAGATCCATGTTGGAACATCCTTTGACAAGCTCGCCCAATTATAAGTTCACTTGATTAAGTCAATACACTTCTTATTTCCTGGATGTCCAACTGTGGGAGGATTGTAATGAGACTAAATAAAATTGGCTTAAAGGAGGGGAGGAACCCAAACCTGCAACCAAAATTAATGAGGCTCTCGGCCTGAGAAAGCAAGGAATGTTTTGAAGCAGGGAGGGACAACTGCTCCAGAAGGTCCACACCTTCCTCACCGACCGTTTGCGCTTCTATTATTTAACCAAGGCAAGATGACCAGGGGACAGGCATTACCAAAAGAAAGAAACGACATGAAACCTGAACAGGGTCAACTCCATTGAAGAAAGTTTTTCCACCTCTGGATCAGGACTCAACTTTTTCTGGTTATGTCATGGGTAAGGTTTTCGTGTTATTAGACCTACTAACCGCCAATAGCTTCCTTCAGCTGGCACCCCAATCAATGTGCGAAGGGCGGGAATTGAACCTGCAACCTTCAGGTTGGTAGCTGTACGCCCTTACCGACTCGCCTTCCACCCCCACCGTTTGCGCTTCTAAAACCAAGAAATTAGGGGCACGTCTGGAGCTAAGTCTGCTGCTAAAACCATAGGAGGTACAATGGACAAGATTTGGGTGAAGGGGAATGACTGTGACCAGATCTTCCTCATCTGAGTCTGCAGAACAATGCGTGGGCTGTTAACTTAGATAGTCAGTAAGAACATTCAATGCTTTCTAACAAACTCGTATTTAAAGTTAAAGCTGCACAAATCCCAGTAGGTTTAGGCCTGCTGGTGTGCCATTTTCTGTGGCTGTTGGAAATAAAGAAGGGATTAATGATCCGTTCTCACTGTTAACTCATGCTGTGCACCCTACAAGAGATACTTCCAGTGGGTCAAGGCCCACTCCATGGCAGCTAACTCCTTATTGTAGATAGCCCAGGACTGTTCAGTGGGAGAGAACTTGTTGGAAAAGTAGGTGACCAGGTGTTTCAACCAATTGTGCTCCTGAAGCAAGACAGATAAACTGCAACAGATGACGCATTAGATGCTACAACATAGGGTTTGGAAGGGTCCACATGTTTTTAGTATGAAGGTTAAAAAACACCTCTTTAATTACTTAAATGCCTGCTGGCACTCAGGCGTCCAACAAAAGGGGACATTCTTGCCCATGATCGGATGAAGTGGGGTGGCTAACTGAAATAGGGCGGGGAGAATTTTTTAAGAATATGATAGTACCCAAGAAGCTTCTCAATTGCTTCTGGGTCATTGGAGTTGGCCTTCGTGGATGGCATCCAGCTTGCTGGGGAATGGCGTACAATCTTTTAGGATAAGCTTACCCAAGAAGGTGACTTCCTCCAAGTAAAGCTCGCATTTTGAAGGCTTGACAAACATCCCGCCTTATGTAGGATTGCCACTAATGCCTCCAAGTCCTTCACATGTTGTTCAGGAGTAGGGGAGTGTACCAATATATTGTTGATGTATGCACCTCGCAGGTGAACTGGAGGTCACCCAGCACACTATTGATCATCCTTTGGAATGTGCTGGTGCATTCTTTAGCCCTTAAGCTATCACTTAAATTTAAAATATGCCCCGTTTTTTTCAGATTTCAGTGAGCCATTCCTGATCTTCTGTCACATGAATCTGATTGAAGGCATAAACTAGATTGAGTTTTGAGAACACACAAAATTTGGCAATTGCTTGGCCAATTTTCTGTTCTAAAAAAAGTGGGTAGGAATTGTGGATTATGATATTGTTAAGGTGGCCGTAATCCATACAGGGACAAAGGGAGTCAATAGCCTTCTTGGCAAAGATGAAGGGAGAGGCAACAGGGGATGTCTCTTTGAATAACCAACCATTCTTAAGCATGTCATCTAACTATGCATTGATATGCAGCCTCCTCCTCTGCTGTATGCAAATACAGTGGGAAGTTTATGTTCATCACTTGCACCATTGTCCAAAAGCCCAAGTCAAAATTTGTATGTGTGGGAAGACAGTCTGCCTTCTCAGAATCAAAAATACTTTGATATTTCATATATGCTTCTGGAAAATCTTATGGGAGTCCCGCAGGAGAAACAAGGGAAGTGAACAATCCATGAACTTGAGTTTTAGTAAGCGTATCCATTGAGGAAACTTGCTCTCCGACTGACCATTGGAAAATGACAGCATATTAGACTTAAGGTAAATTCTTACATGCTGCCAACGCCACCAGCCCAAACCCAAAACTACCAGGAACACAAGATTAGGCATCACTGAAAAATGATTGTAAAAACTAAACTGGAGAACCGAGAAGGTAACTGGGCGCCATACTTTATACAATGACTGGGAGGATGATGAAGCGACCATCACCATAGGTCAAGTCCAGGTCAAGGTCAAGCTGGTGAGCTAACTTTAGAATCATAAATTTACCGCTGCTCCATTGTCAACCAGGCCTCAAAGGACACCTGGTGTGCTCTGATTTTAATTTTCATTGGCAATAAAAAGTAGGCAGAATTCTGTTTATTAGCAGATGCAGTCATCTTTGCTGACACTGATGGGATTGCAAGAAAATCAGGGGGAAGATCAGGCTCTTTCAAGGGAGCAAATTTGGGGAGAGCAAGGGGTTGGGGCCCATCTTATCCAGGTCAAGCTTCCATTGACTCGCAGAAAGGTAAACCAGGACAACCCAACTTGGGTTCAAGGGCAGCATCAGATCCTGGAACCAATAAAGATACTGATTCCACAACAGGCTCAGGACCTGAGACTTCATCAGCCAACCCAATCATAAAGTTTCCAACTTGAGGGTGGGGAGTATGGCGGAGAGAGGCATTAATTGAAGTCACTGTCTTGCACAATTGATCCAATGAACCCATAGGGGTGGACCAAACCTTGTAATGAATGGAGCCAGAATCCAACGCTGATATAAAAATTACCTGTAGTATATCTCTGGAAAGATCAAGTTCTGTGACTTTCTCATGGAAGGCTGCAAATAAAGAACCCATGCTAGGGGCTTCAGCAATAAGGGAGAGTAATTGGAACAAACGTTCCAAATGAGGTACATGGGTTCAAAGCTTCTGATACTGCTGCAACCAGTGAGGTAGGGTCACCTTCCCAAATAGCAGGATGCAGAAGACCTCGCACCCACCAATGAGCTTTGTCTTCAACTGCATTCAAAAGGGCAACAATTTGCTGGTCATTGGTCAATGAAGCGACATTATTCAGGGCAACTGCAGATTGCATTTGCACCTCATAAGGGCATCGAGGACCTGATTTGCAACATCTCAGGAAGGGACACTTGGATTCCCTACTTTAGGGCGAGCTGAGGGGGAGTAATGGCAAAGGGCTATGCTACGATGGAGAAATTCCTCCAAAGCTATTTGAATGCTGCTCACAAAATTGGTGACTGATAAGACAAACAGCAGGAGACAGACTACTGACTGCATGTTCATTTATTAAAGGGTAACCACTAAAGCGCCCATCTCTATGAGGAGGGCGAAAATGGCTTGAAAAAATGGATGGTTAATTAGTGTTGG
Organism: Massospora cicadina; assembly: GCA_022478985.1. Classification (NCBI taxonomy): domain Eukaryota; kingdom Fungi; phylum Entomophthoromycota; class Entomophthoromycetes; order Entomophthorales; family Entomophthoraceae; genus Massospora; species Massospora cicadina. Next base: position 21,230 of record JAKSZP010001520.1, on the reverse strand, counting down.
AAATTTGGTTGGCCACATTATCCATCTCACTTGCCAATTAAAAATTGACAGTTGTTAAAGCAACCAATTGTTTGGCAATGGTTGCTGACTAAATTATTAATCTTAATTATCAAAGGATATAATCTGATGATTACTTTTGGTTAATATTTCCTCGGGGATCATCCCCAACTAAATTATTAATCATAATTAATCAAAGGACCTAATCCAATGATGGGATCCGATTATTACTTTTAGGGGATCATCCCCAACTAAATTAGTAGTTGAAATTCATTAAAGGACATAATCTGACGATTATTTTGATTAATATTTCATTGGGCATCATGCCCAACTATGTTAATTAGGTAATATGATGAGGGCATGATTGCTAATAGTTGGATTGCTATAATGAATCATTACAGCAGAGGCGCCGAACAATTAAGTCACTTTAACGAAGCTATTAAAGCGTTTTAACGCTTGTTTTGGCAGTAGCTAGTAGTAGTAATCAGCTAACGCGTCCCCCTAGACCATCTGTGTATGGTTCCTAACACATGAGGATAGTTGCCGATCTGTAAAAGGTTACACAACTGTGGATCAAGTAAGATGAATACATTTGCTACCATCAGAAGTTAATCCCAAGGGTTAGAAGTTTTGGGGGACTAATCAGTTGATTTTCAGAGAATTATCTGAAAGCTGTCCGCCTTTTGCTTATAAAAACCCCTAACATTTTCTGATAAAAAGCAGATATCAACTAAAATATATTTATATTTACTTCTAAAGTGAAGACTGAAGGGGACAAAGGTCTCTAGTTGTTTTTCTCAATTACAATTACCAGAGTAGATTTGTTGCCACTTATTTTGAAGACTCAACCTAAAAGTTGTCACCATACAACTAGTGTTTGTAGTTTTACCCAGCAACCAACCTGTGCAGTAAATGTACCCAAAAGTTTACAATTAGGTAAAGGAGATGGCAGATAAAGTTTATAATGCCCTGCCAGTTGGGATGAAAATCAACCAGAAGGCAAGCCAGAATGCCAGGGGCATTGCTGCTCAAACGACGTTGACTTGTGCGGAGAGATGTGTAACAATTGAGTGCTGGTGGACTGCTAGCATAAAAACCTGGCAAGAAACCAGGCTGTTGAAACTCCAGATCCAGCGGTCCTTGATGAGGGGAGTTGTACAATTGGATTATGAAGTTTGGGACTCTCCATAGGAGAGCTTGGTATGAAAACTGTGGTATGGGGGCGGATTCTCGCCTGAAGTAGAGGCAGTTAGGCATCAGGATACTAATATCCTGCTTGCGGATGGCCTTGACAATTGGGTTGAGTTCCAAAAAAATTTCACATGATAAACCCAGCTGACTACTGTGGGAGCTATAGTTACTATCATGACTGGTATTGCCCAGCCAATATGAGGCCTGAGGGGCCACATTGTTAGTGTCATAGTGAGTTCAGCAAAAATCTGAAAATAAAGCCAAAAAAGGGAACTTGAAAGATTTTTAATGAATGGTAATCTAAGAAAATTGACTGTCAATTTCTCAGTGTGTTACAACTGCTTAAATAGATTATTGATATTGGGGAATAATATAGAATAGCTCAGTATTGGGACCCTCAAGATCTGACCTAATCTGGCAAACTTTAAACAAGGGGGGAAATGATTTTAATTGGAACTGACTTTAAAAGATTCAGCAGCGGGATGAGTTGCGGTCAGTTTGACCTCTGGCGTCTAAATTATGATTTTACTGCGTTTTTGATGGTTAGCATGATGGCATCTTGCCCACCAAGAAATGGGAACCTCCCAAGGCCACCCCACGTAGGGGTGGTCCCAAGAGGTCAGAAACAGGTTCAGGATACCCCAACTTACCCACGCCTGGTCACTTTGGCATCTGTTCGGCCATGTAAGATTCATTGAATGGCAATCTTGCTATTTCAGTGGAGGGCACTGAGCTTGCGGCAACTTTCAACAATGTCCCATTGCCATTGGCGAGTTCAACTGAATGTATAACCTTGGTCACATTTGTCTTAGAAGGTACAAGCCCATGGGCTTTGTTCCCAAGATTTGAGGCAGGTTTCAAATTGGCAACTACATTTCTCAATGGACTGAGTCCATTGTCAAGTTTTTCCAATGATTTGACATAGGACACATTTTTTTGGAAGGTACACGCCTGTCAGGCTTTGTTCCCAATGTTTTTCAGGCAGGTTTTGAACTTTCAACAACATTTTCAATGGCCCAAAGTCACTGTCGAGTGTTGCTGGGAATTTGACACTGAATAATTCATTTACTGAATGTGCGCACCCATCAGGTTTTATTTGAAGGGTTTAAGGCTTTCAGACCTTATCTTTGAGGGCTCGTTGCCTTCAACTTCATAAGGACCTTTTTCCCCATGGGGGTGCAGACAGCTATATATTTCAGCATAAATTCCCTCAATTTGCTAAACTATTTTTGTGGAAGTAATTTTGGGGACATGTGGTGGAATCTTTAAAGGGAAAGCTGTTACCCATTTTACATCTACCACATGGGCAAGATCGCCCTGTGAGATGAAAGTGACAGTTTCCCATCTTGGTCCCTTTTTTGTAGGAAACAGGAATACCACCTGGTCTAAGCATAGAGGGCGCTCCCCTGGACTTACACTTGGCTATATAATAATGAAACTTGTTAGGTTATAGTATAGCTTGAGCACATAACTAATTATTTGTAATCCTATGAACTACCCTAAATCGAGACAGCTATGAGATTGTTAACCTAGCTGATAGATGCATTCACTTACAAGGTTTAGCTAAAGTGTGATATCTGTTCTTGGGTGCTACACATTAATGATATATACAGTGTTGAGATTCGAGTTTGACCAAGCATATGATAATGACAATAGCAGTAATAGCCCCAAATGCCCTATAAACCTTGCCGCTACCCTTGACCCACTTTTTGTGTCCCTGAAAGGTTGATCTACGCCGATCTGCCACGTAATATTTCACTATCAATTTCTAACCTGAATTCTAAGCATTTAAATTATTTATCATACAAACTTTAATTTTTGGCAGATAAATTCCTAATTTTTTGTCAGATGTGTCCAGTTCCCCACGCTAGTTCCGTTCCCTTTGATCAAAGGCTAACATAATTATTCAGTCAAATCTGCCATGAACGTCCCTTCTGGACAGTACCCTGAAGATGCACCTGAGGAGGACAGATGACCAACAAGTTATTGTAGCAAAATTTACAATCCTATTAGCGGACTATAAATGGGAAATGATAGAAGGTTTTGAAAGTAGAATAGAAGGCTAACACACAGGCTGCATTCTAGGGGCCAGCGTTTACAAGGAAGGGTCACAAAACTGGAAAGGGGGAACGCAGCTATGCATAAGATGGTATTACCATCATTGAAAAAACTGGTTTATAATTATGCTGGATCTTCAGCAATGAAAGTACCTAATGATAGTACAGCAGAATTTAATAATTCATATTTAAATAAAGGCATAATTCCTGTAAGTCTTTACATCTATTTTAAGTACATTGTCCTCATACAGTTTTATCCATTTGAGCGCAATACCACTTGTGACAATTTAGCCCAGATTAATCTCAATTTCAGCACTTTGATGCTCCTTACAGGATGCACTTTCTTCACCCTGTATCCTATTAAATATACCAAGATGCGCCTAGTTGGAAAATACCTTAAGTCCCCAACGCCGTTTTAACAGCTATGATCTACATAGGAAGATGAATTTTGTACCATCACTGGCCTCTATCAGCGCTTGACACTTTACATCTCCTGATCCAATCCCAAGAACAGGAAATAGAGGAATTAAGTTATCATCTTGTAGAGCTCAACTAAAAACATGTAAAAGCTGAGCAACAATCCATTGTGGAACAGCACCATTTTACTAGATAATTGAAGCAACTCCGTCAAGAAGTGAAAAGGACACTTGTTATGTAAACAAGACCATGGCTGGGATCAGCCATCAGACTCTGAAAGCAAAGATAGTATTTAACTGGTTGTAACAAAACTTATCTACTATTTTGACTGTCTTACCTATGCCTGCAGCTGTTCCTAGTGCTGCTCCAGCATATACTACAAACCCTGCCATCAATGAGGCTTCTGTTAAAGTCTCCACTTCTGCTTCTGATATTGACTCTTCCAGGGTTCTATTCCCGTTTTCATTAGGAATCAGAGCCTAATAGTGTTATTATGTTAACCGACTAACTTATCAAGTTTGACAGGAAAAGGATAATTTACACTTTTATGCAGCTACTTATGATCATGGGGAACGCAGATGGCTTGGCTAAACTAGTCAAATTAATGAAACTGTTGGACTTGTCATCCATGAGCTAGGTATGCCAAAGTTTTGTGAAGCTAGCATATATTACAGAAGCTAAGTAAATTGGCGTAATTAGTTTGGTGGGGCATTACTGATTAAATGGAAAACCACCTTATTTTATTAACTATAATGCAAGTGAAGAAGTCCAGCCTTTGTCAACCAATTATATTATGAAGCCCAGGTGTTGTATGGGGCTAAAGTTCTAAATCATTATGTTGCTCAGATTGCTTTCTGGCACCTCTGCAAGCCTTACCAGGACTTGTACTGGGCTAGGTGTTAATTCTCGGTGTAGAGTCTTGATTCCGCTGAGTCAGTTTGCACAGGGTTTTAGCAACTGGGCAACCAAATCAGACGATATGAAGATCTCTGATTCCTCAATAAAACTAATAAACTTTTCACATGGAGTTATTGCCCCTTATTCCGACATTTATTATTTTACTAATATGCAGACCTTTCTGCAACAGCCTAATTTCTGAATGAACCCCCTTCAATCCTCTATGTAACTCTTTATATCTCAATTCCCTCAAGCCAGATGCATCCTCGACTTGGTGTCTTCTATTCGTTTTCCCTTTTTTTGAAACTCTCAATTATATCAATCTCAGCATAATCCCCTGTTCTTGCTGATTGGTCGACATTTCACTTGAATATTATTTGTATACTTCTTTTCATTAGTCTTGAGACTTGTCCCAATTCCCCCTCTGATCCATCATATGGTTAGCATATCATCCAGTCATATCAATTTCCCAACAACACCCCCTTGACTGGATGATATGCTCTCACTGTTTGTAGGCTCAAAGGAACTTGGCGTGAACTCAGTTGTTGATCTGACCCCCCCACAGGTTCTTTGATGGCTAAACATCCATGCTTTCTTCTCAATTATCTCAAAGGACCAACCCAGATTCTAGAAAGCTTGTTTTTCCTCCCAAAACCGTGCTGATCGTGTAATAAAACGTGGTCCCCTATAGAGTACAGTAAAAGTCCACTTTGTCACTTCTGATCAGCTGCCTGGTCGCGAATCTTCTTAGCCAAACTGATAGAGTAGGCTTCCAATTGCAGCTTGATCAATGTATCTGTAAGAGTCTTCAAATAACTCTGGGGGTCCACTCCACCAGTATCCTCTACACACGAATAAATCAAAGCAGGCAAAGCTGGATGTCAGCCATACAACAGTTGGAACGGGCTCTTATCAGTGGACAAATGATAGCTGATATTATATGTGAACACAGCCATGGGTAGAAGTGCGCTCCATTCTGAGGGTTGATCATTTACCAATATATGGAGTATGTTCACTAAGGTTCCGTTAACCCGCTCTACCATTCTTTTTGATTCCTGAAGATATGGGATGGTCAAAACCCTGAAAATCGCCATCAACTCGTTTAACTTTGGCAGGATATGAGAAGTGAAGTTGGTTCCATTTTCTGTCAGAATGAACTGTGAGCAGCCGTGTTGCTGTACAACACACTCTAGGATGAATTTGGCAGTAGTGACCGCGCCCAAATCGTTGATGGCCTGGCCTCCACCCAACAAGTCAGATGATCTATGGCGACGATAATATACTTGGATCAGTTGGTACTAGTTAGTAGAGGTCCCACTACATCAATAGAAATGGTATGCCAGGCGAACCGGGGTTTAATCAGTTGGTAGGTGGTCTTCTTGTGGAATGGTTTTTTCCACTTGACACTGATGGCAACAACTAACTGTTTCCAATACGTCATAATGCATGCTCTCACAGTAGTATTAGGGTTGCAACTCTTAAGTGTTTTCCGCAATCCTCCGTGACCTACATCTCAATGAGCATCCATAATTATCACAGGTCTGGCTGAAGGTTTAGGGAAACTCAACGTTATGTCACCAATCCACTTATATAGTCCTCCCCCACGTAGGAAAGTATCCGCCCTAAGTCTGTCTAATACCTTGATCACATGTGGCAGCTCATCCTGGTATCTGTTTACCACCAGCTTCTCATACATTATGTCAGCTAAATCTGCTGTGATAGCGACTGTTGGCAGCCTAGAGAGACAATCCATATTTTGGTGTTTTTCTCCCAGATGGTGTAAAATCTCAAAATCATATGCTTGAAGCTTCAGTGCCCAACGTGTAAGGCGCCCTTCCAGTTCATGCAGATTCTGCAACCAACGCAAGGAAGCATGGTCCATCACTACTTAAATTGTACCACATGCAGATATACTCAAAACTGTTTATAAGCATAGATTACTGCTAAACATTCTCTTCAGTAATGGTGTAGTTCCATTCGCGACATAACAAGCTTCAACTACAGAAGGCGACAAGATGCTCTATGCCAGCATTGTCTTTTTGAGATAATACTGCCCCTATAGTGGAGAGAGAAGCATTCATTTGAACTATGAACTTTTTGTCAAAGTTGGGATATTGCAATATGGGTGCGCTTGCTAACATGGTGCACAATACGTCGAAAGCGTTCTGGCATCATTCCATCCAATCAAAAGAAGAGTTTTTCTTCAACAACTCAAAAAGTGAGGCCCCAATACAACTGAAATTGGGATTGAACCGGCGGTAGTACCCAACCATCCTCAGAAACACTTGAATGTCCTGCTTACTACCTGGGCAGGTCATCTTGCTTATTACAACCACTTTAGCTGGCTGCGGTTTAAGCCCATTTGAATCCATGAAAAACCTGAGGTATTCCAATTGTTCTTTAAAGAAATAGCACTTCCAAGGCTTGATTTTGATATTAGTGACAGCGAGGCATCAAAACACTTGTTCTAAATGGCCAAGGTGTTCAGTAAACATCCGCAAGAACATGCTAATATTGTCAAGATAAACTTAAACACAAGACAACTTTAAATCACCTATAATCATATTTATGGCATGCTGGAATGTAGCCGGAGTTGCACAACCCTTGTGGCATGCAAGTTGGCTAAAATAATCCTTTTAATGTGATGATAGTGCATTTTTCCCATTCTGCTGATGGCAATTTGATTTGCCAATGCCCCAAATCAGATCCATGGCCAAGAAATAGTACGCTCCTCCCAATTGGTCTAACGCATCATCAATCTGCTGAAGAGGGTAGGAATCCTTCTTCATTACATTATTGAGTTTGCATTAGTCAATAACCACTCAATTCAAGCCATCTTTTTTCTTCACAATGAGCACCAGTGACGCCCACAGACTATTCGACGGTTCTAGCATCCTCTGCACAATAAGTTTATTCACATCATTAGAAACAACCTCCTCCATGGCTTTAGAACATCTAATAGGTCGCGATCAAATGGGAGGGTGATCCACGTTACTATCCAATGTACCACCCCTTGAGCGCACCCCAAATTGTGATCATCATTTGCGAAAATACCTTGATACTTTTCAAATAATGCCATAGCCTGTTCTTGTTGTTCCATCAATAATCCAGTAAGAGCTTCCCGTGAAACCACGGTCAATATGCCAAGTGGAGAGCTTGTTGGAAGTCCGAGATCCTCCAAAGAGCCAAAATCATGAATACAGCGGACTTCTCTATAGGAAAAAAGTGTAAATAAGCCTCCACTTGGTGCCGCTGAATTGTTATGGTCTCCTTATGTAAATTTGCTAGCAGCACTTTCACTTCTCCGTTCCCAGGTAGCATAAACCCTGGAGCCACATGTGGCTTGAGCCGCGAGTGTTGGTGAGGAGCCATAATTTCTCCATAAAGCCCTTTAGTGACATCAATTTTGAGTTCAGTCCCTACTATGCATTGGTGTCCAGAGGGTATGCTCCAATCGCTCGCTGCTCAAAGTGGAATCCCTTTGTATTCATAAAGCTGGTTGGGGAGGACCTTGGTCCACTGCTTCAGTCATTGATAGTGCACAGGAATTACTCCGTTGCTGTATGCTAGATTGATTTGACTAGAGCAGAACGATTCCGTTGGTAAACCACATGAAGTAAAATAAACAGGAATATGTTGTCCTAAAATATCAAGTGTTTCCTCCGCCATGTTTATCACAACACCAAATTTCCTCATACTTGCTGCACCAATTAGCGTTTCATAGTTGTTGTTTGGCAGAACCACCGCTGGGGCGGAAGCCTAACCTGACCCAAATCATAGGGGTAATGCACTATATGCACCTTCAGATACAGTGCTATGCATCCCTGCAGTTCCATATACACTCGATGGCCCACATCCAGTTTGATCAGAAGCTTAGCCACCAACCGGGTAGAGATTATGTTCACAGGGGCTCCAGTATCAATGATAGCGCGGGTTTTTGTATTTTGAACGAAAATGTCACAATAAGTACATTCCAAGTAAGAGGAACCATCAGAGTTTAAAGTGTGTACGTCCAAGAGCTTACTGTTACTTAAGAAAGAGGAGTGCTCTTGCTGACCTGAGGGTACTCATTAATAATTTTTCCCACTGGAATGGCTGCGTGGACTCCTACCAAAGAAGCAGCAGTCATCAGAGGAACCTTGATACTTTTGCAAGTTTGTTCCAAGATCTGCCACGCATATGGCTTTGGTGCTTCCTGGCGAAACACAGAGCTTGAGGGTGAATTTATACATTTGGAACTGGAAGCAGGGATACCTAAAAGAAGCTATTGGTGTAATAATTCATCCAATTGAGTTCCAGATCCTTCCCAATTAGGAGCTGGGGTTTTGTTAGGGACAAGTGGATTAACATAGTGGAGGTAGAGCGTCCCATCTCTACTCCACTCGAGCTTTTCCCTGCGGGGTTTCCTTGGTCAGTAATGCATACACTTACGTTTTGCTAGGACAGTTTGCCGCATAATGCCACCTCTGGCTGCATTGGAATCAAGTATTCATGAAATGTTCACATATATAACATGCAGATGAAGGACCAGTGTGAAAATTAACAGTAAGTTTCCAAGGTCAGGAATGAGCTGGCAGATCATATCTAGGCTGGAAAGGATTCACAGATCTGTATGATGAATGAATATGTTCTGGCGGTTGATAGCATAGTCGCTGTAGTTCATACTCTGAAGTCTTTGGTGCGGGGATAACAGAGTGTTGCCAGGCTATATTAGGGACGCTGTGCGTGGCAGAGAGTCGGCATAAAGTATTCAAAATCTGAATAAGTCCTGCCTCTTTGTTCAACATGTGAGACATAGCATAAGATAGTTCCCAATATGTTTTGACAGCTGCCGCTATTGTGATACCAACATCCTCAGCAGATAAAAGGTTAGCTCCAATTAGTACATGTGCTTCTGCTGAGAAACATTTAGCAAAATATGACAGGGTCTCATTTTGGTAAAATTTTATAGTCAGTAAGTTGACTTCCTGTTGGGCCATCTTGGTCACACCCCCAAAGAGCCAAAGAACAATCGCTTTAATTTCTTTGTAGGATTCCAAGCTGTATGGGAGGTAGCAAGTAACTTGATCGGCGCTGTCTACATCAAGAGCAGATAGCAACAGTTTTGCTTTTTGTTGATCAGAAACTCCTTCCACGGCGAATTCAAATCACTTAAAGTAACCATATAGATTACCATCACGACTAAAAGGAGGTAAGCTCTTGATTTTCACAGCTTCGCCTTGCTTCAGACTTCTGCGCAAGGATCAGGCGAATTGGTTCCAGAGCGGCTAAGGGAACCACCCTCTTGTGAATTATTATACTGCCAGCTGGTCAAGCTTAAATCCGGCGTGATGAACTTGAAGGAAGTAGAGTCACGCGGGGTGTACATTTCATCGCTTGAAGGATTTTTTGTTAGTGGATCCATATCGTTCATCCCCTGAATTGCCACTAACTGCACCGTTCCCTTCAGCTCTGGCATACTTTGCAAAATGCTCGTTGATCATCTGCTCCACTTTAACTGAATGACATCTACACCATCCATCCTGTAATTCCCGTTGTAGTGTCACATATTGATTTTGCAACTCCCAACGATATTCCCTCTCCTCATGCAACTGCAGCTCCTCTGCTTGTAGGCGTGAGAGGACGCTTCCAATTGTACTCCATATATGGCCGTGCTGTTGGCTAGCATAATCTGCTTGTTGGTTAGCATCATCTATCCAGGTCAGGAGAGCGACTTGTTCCCATACCAGTCTTTCATTGGCCTGTCAAAGGGTATTAAGTCATTCTTGTATGTCAGCATACTCCCATGTCTCATAGATTGGAAGAGGGAAAAATTGACACCGCTCAGCCTGACTATCTGCCTCCAATTGTATAACCCGGAGGACTAGCTGCAGGTACTCGGGGGACATTGACCAAGGGTTAAGCTCATTATCAGTTGTTTGCTGGCTACTCCATTCAATACAAAGTTGGTTTACTTCAGCTGATATGAAGCTGATTTGATCCACCACTTTCTGCTCCACCAGTGTTATTTTTCTTTAAGCTGGGCCACCACATCTTTGAGTGCTTCCGCCCATTCAGTTAAATCCATCATAAAACACTCAGTAGTGTCCCAATGTCATGACGTCCCAAATTTCATTTTGTCGATAGACCATGTCAATCCAACAGCTCATCAATTACCCAAGACAACTCAAGATGCAACTGGGGTACCAACATGTCTAAACAATGGCGGATGTTCTCAACATGGTGGTCCATTTGCCCAAGCGCCCCTTGTACCTCCAAAAAAGAGTGATTGAGGTGGTTGAGCAAGAGGTAGATATCATTTTGCTGTGCTTAAGTGAATCGCACATCTCCAATTTCTATATTATAGTGATCCAATACTTGTAGTAGTTGTCAAATAGATGGTTGCACATACGCGACTAGATATTCCTCATTTCTGCAAGTACAAAGGCAGCATATCAACCCCATTGTTGTTGCGTTCAGATAAGACATGTACATGGCATAGCGGGCAATCTTGTTCATGTTGGTTATAAAATAGACTCAAGGCATACTCTCATGCCTCATCTTCATATAATCGATATCCGCGTAACAACCACTCCAAAAAATTCTGCAGCTGCTGAGGGGTCACATTTGTGGAGCGCCCTAGTTGGTTGGCCATCAGCTCAGGGCAGTTTTCTAGTTTCAGATTAATCACAACTTCATCATTACCTGGTTTGGTCACAGTGAATAATATTGGATCATTATTAGATGCCTCCTGTATTTCTTCCACATGACGCGTGCAGAATCTGATAGAATGGTGATGTAATGAATGTGGGCTCATCATCATATTCACAGCATTTAATAACTACAGCTGACCAATGGCCCCCTGTAGTGAGCACCACTGTTAATTCTTGGCGTAGAGTCTTGATTCCGCAAAGTCAGTTTGCACAGGGTTTTATCCACTGGGCAACCAAATCAGACAATATGAAGATTGCCAATTCCTCAATAAAAATAATAAACTTTTCACATGAAGCTATCGCCCCTTATTCCGACATTTATTATTTTACTAATATGCAGACCTTTCTGCAACAGCCTAATTTCTTAATGAACCCCCTTCAATCATCTATGTAACTCTTAATATCTTGATTCCCCAAGCCAAATGCATCCTCAGCTTGGTGTCTTATATTTGTTTTCCCCTTTTTAGAAACTCTCATCTATCTCAATCTTGGCGTAATACCCCATTCTTGCCGATTGGTTAACATTTCAATCAACTATTATCTGTATACTTCTTTTCATTAGTCTCAAGACTCGTCCTGATTCCCCCTAAATCTGTTGTATGGTTAGTGTATCATCCAGTCATATTAACTTCCTGACACTAGGTTGCCCGTTTTATATTTCAAAAGCACTATAATTGAGATGGTGATTTATTTCCGCCGTTGTTCCCTCATTCTTAAAGCACTGAATACTGAATAGGTTAGATATCCAAGCAGCCAAAAGAAGCCTTACTACCCTATTAAGAAACCTGGTATACATTACTTGGCATCAATCACAGACAATGATGCTGGAAAAGCCTCTGAGTAGTAGAAAAGGGATAATATACTTTAATCAAAAGTTTAAAATTCCCATTTAGTGAATGGAATAAAAATGAACGCTGCCTCACTGGAAGAACCACTGATATGATCTAAAATGAGAATTCACTACGTTTCTGCAGCCACAAGTGACCAGTGACATATTTTCTTACCTGAGCCAAGCAGAACATATTTACGTTTATATGCTTACCAGTTTTATTATTATTCCAAGTGTACTTAAATTGTATCAGTGTTTAAAGTTAAATTTTGTGCTATTGTAGAAAATGGGGCATCCATCAACATAGTTTCCTCAATGCTAATAAAGAAATTTTGCATTTCATTAAATAATGTCCATTCAAAAGAATATAAAACTGTAGAGCCTAATGCCACTACCTCTCTAGAAGCTTATGGCTTTTACCGTTGCAGTTTAGTATTATAATGGTGTCTGATCTGGCCATTGTCTTACCTCATGATAACTATGAGATACTTATCAGTACCTCTTTTATGAGGAATATGGGCTCAAAACAACTTTGAAAATGATACTTTTGATATTGGGATGACAATTCCTGCTTTATTATAAGAAGGAAACCTAGGATAATCATTGTCATTCTTTAACTGTTGAATTGTAGGTTCAGGATATCTTAATTTTACTGCCATACTTAATGGTTTGCTGCTATATCAAGCAATTGTAACCTAACTTTACAAATCCGCTGGAATATCACTGTGAGCAAAGCAGAGCCTAACTATTGCTTTGGGACACTAAGACCTTGTAAGAACGGATAATAATTTATTACTACCTATGGGTTAGTTGATAAATTCAGCTCCCCAAATTGTCAATCCAACATGGACTTCATTATGGCCTAGTGTTATTCATCTTAATCAAGTGAAAATTAAGGTGTTACTAAAATCCAATTGACATATACTAATCAAGTAAAGCACCATCAACTCATTGTTGACATCTATGTGTTGCCTGTTATTGATGAAGTACAGTATGATATTGCTGAGCCTGCTGGCTTAGAGTTACTCTGAAAGAGCTTTATAGACCTAAATATTTAAGTAAAATCTTCTGCTTCCAAGTAACCAATTTATGTGGTAAACAATTCTACCAAAAAGGCCTGGAAGATGAGATGTAGAGATTATGACAACTGAAATTGAAATCCTTAGTCCTGTATCAGCATAGAAATGTGAGTGCTCTACTATAATACTCATGTATCTGGTAGAATTATTAAGCTCAAACACATCTGGAAGGGTGATTTTAAAATCATAAAAACTAAAACAAATACATACACGCTCAAGGACCTTACCAAAGGGAACATCATCAATAGAACACATGCTAAATTTCTAAAGAAATTCCAGAAGAGCATCATGACATTGATCCCTATTAACCAGTAATCTATGCTAGCCGTGGCAATATGTCAACCCCCTATGTTTGATCAAGTGAGGGGAATGTTAATATTTAGGTTAACCACCCATTTGAGATTGACCATAGCAGTAATACCCTCAAATGACTTTAGACCTCACTGCTACCCTTGCTTTGCTATATGTGTCCCTAGCATATTGATTCACATTGATCTTCCATCAGATATCTCACTAGCAGTTACTGACCTAAAATCTAAGCACTAATTTAATAATTCATCATACAATCCTGACTTTCAGCAGATTGATCCATATCTGTTCATAAACCAGCTGTCCTTTTTACCAAGCCAGTTCCATTCCATCAATAAAAGATTAACAGAATTATTCAGTCAAATATACCTTGAGCATCCCCACTGATAAATACCCTGAAGATGAACCTGACGCTGTACAGACAACCATCATGTTCTAATAACAACATACAAAATCGTACTAGCACACCATAAATTGGAAACGCTAGAAAAAAAGGCTGCAGAGGAGGCCAACACATAAGCTGCATATTAATGGACCGGCATATAAGGAAGGTCACAAATTGGAAAGGGGGAACTCATCAATGCACAATTTAGTATCCCCATCATTGACAAAACACTGGTTTGTTATTATGCTTGATCCTCAGCGCTGGAAGTACCCAACTTTACTACAACAGAATTATTGGAAATTAAATTTAGATAAAGTTTATCTTCTGTAAAGCTTTACATTTATTTTGAGGTATACTGTCTTCATACATTTATACCTGTTTGAGTGCAATAATATCTGTAACAATTCTCCCAGTTGTACCCAATTGTAACATAAAGCACATGTTATTAGTAATTAGAAGAAAGGTTTTTGTCCCAACTTACTCCATAGCGTATTTGTTAATTAATGTGCAGAGTTAACCTCCTATATGTAAAAGACGTTGGTCTTTAAGCGTAATACTCTTTTTATTTACAAATTAATAACATTTTCCACATCACCTTGATCCCTCACCATCTTATTTTGAGATTGAGTTTTTTAAAAATATAGATAGTAGGGGTTGAATTAGAAGTTTTAAACTTGTGGATGTGAAATATCTTATTTGTAATATATTACTGTAATGAATGGTATACATCCGTTCATTGCATTTTGATCTGGGTTCAGATTTTCAAAATCCAAATTACTTCGTTTAAATTTTTTTTGGTGTTTGTTGGGTTTGGGCTCTGGGTTGTGCCTCGCCTGAATTATTGATTAGGCTCTTGTGAGCTTAATCAATGGCTTGGGCGAGGCCCTGAAGGATGACTTTCCAGGTCAATCCAGCGCAATTCTGAACTTCATTCAGAATTCTCTCTCTCCCTCTTGATTCCCAATCTCACGGGAATTTCTATGGTGGCCTCAGGGCTGCCCTTACATTATCTTATCTAATTTATACGCACAACAAGTCTTTGTAGCATTAACAAAATTTGGGATTTTGGGGCTTGATCTCCCTTGAAAATACAGACTTTTACTTGGTGTGATCATGGCATCAGATTATCAGGATCATGTTTGTCTGCAACTCTTTATTTGATAATAATAAAACAAGGTTATTTCAGGGTAGGCAACTTCGCATCATTATTTTGTCTTTGCCTTGCTTCAAATTTACCTAATTCCAAGGTTTACAACCTCAAAAATCCAGCTCATACTTGACATTCGGCATCAATTGTGTCAAACCTAGGTAAGATGGCGATCAGAAACTGGGATATTTCTAACAATTTCATTATTCCAAACTGCATGTGCTGCCAGCACGCCACCAGATCCCCATTTTGGCCAACCTCGGTGGTCATGCCAGGCCCTGGTTGTCAAGTAACCAGCACTGGAGGGAGCCAATGACTGATGGCCAACCCTTGACCTGAAGCAATAATTGGCGTGAAATTTTGGTGGGACCTCCCCCACCAGTGATTTGGTTGTCACCTATGGGACCTGACCCAGCAGGGCTCCCTCACCAATAGACTGTCCGTTTGGAAAGGGGTCAGCTGCCCAGCCACGCTGGACTGCATGCCCCTTCCACGCTTCAGTTGAAGAGAGTGCCTTCCTGGTTGGGATAGGAAGACCATCACCAACTGGGACTTGGGAGGGGGGTGCACCATAGCCATGCGCTGGGCGTGCTTCATCATTCTGGGTGGGCTAATTCTGGCAGCCCAGTCCTGATTCTCTCTCACCATTTATCTTTTTTGTGAGAGAGCTGAAATTTCTCTGGGCTAATTTTCCCCAGGCTTGAGGCAACTCACCCCAGGAAGCCCTCATGGTGGCGGCCTTCTGCTGTAGGCCCCTCTTTGTGGAGGGTCCCTTCTTTAGCAGGGGGTGATGTAACAAATGGTATTAGTCTGTTTGTTGCATTTTGAGTTAGGTTTGGATTTTCTGAATCCAAAACGATTTGTTTAAAAAATTTTTGGTGTTGTCAGGTTTGGGCGATGGGCTGCTCCTCGCCTGAATTATTGATTATGTTCTTGTGAGCTTAATTAATAGCTTGGGAAAGGCCTGGAAGGGCTTTTTAAGGTTGATCCCACACAATTCTAAACTTTGTTTAAAATCTCTCTCTCCCTCTCAATTCTCACTCTCATGGGGGTTTCTCTGGTGGCCTTGGGGCTGCCCTTACCTTATCTTACCTGATGATCTGCGCACAACAAGTTTTTGTCACATTAACAAAAACTTGGGATTTTGTGGCTTGTTCTCCCTTGAAAATCCTGTCTTTTACTTGGTGTGTTTGTGGCTTCATATTATTAGGATCCTATGCATCCATGACTCTTTATTTGATAATAATAAAATAATGTTAATTCCAGGGTTTGCAACCTCACATCCTTATTTCATCTTTGCCTCGCTTCAATTTTCCCTAATTCTGAGGTTTACACCCTCAAAAATCCAGCTCACACTGGACATTTGGAATCAATTGCATCAAACAAAGGTAAGATGGCAATATGAAACTGGGACGTTTCTGACCATTACAATTACAAGCCTCATGAAGTTTGGACACTTCACAAAACAGTGGCAGGGGAGAAAAGGCGTAGGAATTAAGACGGTAAGTGGATGTATGTTTAACCAAGGAAGGTATTTGGCCGCTATCAGGAGGTGAATGAGGTAAATTTGAGTCATTATAATAAAATATGAGAAAGGATTGTATACCCTCAGAAAGTGGCCAGGTAAGAGGTAAAGCATCATAAAAGTGGTATTAAGCCCTTTGGGACACACAACATGGTGAAATAGAGATCTGGAAATATTGGAGAGGTAATAAGTTGAGCAAAGAAAATGAATATGGGTGGTGCGTTAGACTAAGAAAAAAATAAGTCTATATAGCTTAATGGCAGTACATGATTGTCTCATTTTTAGACAAGTCAAAAACACAGAGTAGAACTCCTGTTGAAAACATGAGACTAAAAATTACCAGCACTTAAGCATAATTAACCAGAACACTAATATTCCAAGCATATAAAAATATAAGGAATATATGTAATAAGCTTTTACTAGGCAAAAAAACTAATTTTATGGTATTGAGTAGGTCAACACCCCTCAAGTAGAAGCGCTGATCTACTTATCACACCTACAAAAAAAACTTAGAGACTTGGGCTTTTATGTTTTATTGAACTTTGTAAAAAGAAATTTGTATTTTCCAAACAAAAAAGTTAGGAGAGTTTGGACGGTTTGGTCTTATATTACTCCTTAGTCAAATGAAATCAAACTAAATCCATGGATTGCGGTTATCCAAAAAATTCTTACAAAATCAATGTCTATCAACTTTTTACATACTTTTTAAACATCTCCAGCTCTGCACCAACCAAAAACCTCACAATAAGGGAGGTCTCTTAAGAGATAGAGGTTTAGTCATTATTGATAAATACATAATGGAGAGCAAATACAAAAATAGGGCCATGTTTCAATTCTCAGAACTTTACACACAGAGAGAACGTCGAAATAACTTATAAAATATAACAAAAATTATAGCAATGATAAGGTAGCAATAATAAAGGCAACCATGGGACTAAAAACCAACTTTAGAGGTTAGAGACATGGTTTAACAAATGGTTTCATTAGATATAATTTTTAATGCTGGGATCTAAGGTAATTCCATCATAATAATAGTTGCAATCTGACCTCCATATTGAATATTTTATTTTAAATTAATTTTAGATATAGTTTATAAGTTTAGGGAATTAGTAAAATTTTCATCCAGCCATCAATGCTAGGATCAATTAGGCTTGTACATATAAACTAGTTCATTAATATAATTTTGTAATTATTTTTTGTATTGGAGTGGCTTTCAATTGCACCTAGTTTAGAATTCTATCTGCTGCAATTCCCTACAAATAAACTCACTAATTCATTTTTATATGCTATTTTAATACAAATTCATGATAACCTAAGTTCAGTATTGACGCTGTTGATAACAAAGGAAACCTCAATTTCACTGCTTAGCTTATTGTTTTTTAAAAACTCCAGAATAGACTACAAAGGCAAAGAGGTAAGTTTGTCCCCCTATACCTCACCCAAATGGTCCATGAGTGAGTTGACGCCCTACAACTCTTGGTATTGCAACTATATTAAAAAGTAAATTTTAATTAGTCAGGACTTACCTATTTACTAATTGATTATGCAATTCTCTTTCAGCTTAGGTTAGTGATTTGTAGATATAGCATTTGAGTACTTGGGAACCCCCAATCAGTACTGTTAGGTTTTTTGATAGTATGAATGAAGCCTTTACTTAGAGTTTCCAATTTATATATCAATTTAATCAAATTTCAACTTATAAGTATTAGATTTATCTTATCAATTTCTGCTTTGTTGAGCCTAAGACCCAAAATTATTAAAGAAATTTATTTTGCATTGGACAAGTTTGATCAATGATGTTAAATTCTCAGATGGATGAATTCAAGATAAATTATTTATAAAATGGTCCAATAACTGACACTATAGGCCAATACACCCTATCTCAATCCATATTCTTTTATAATATGGCACAAAGCAAAATTTTATCTCACCTCATACTTTTCTCTATCTTATAATTACCATAATCTTTTGTCTAGTTCTCTTTATATTGTAAAAGATCTAATAGAGTATATTCTATCTGGGATTCAAATCCAATAGAACTTGCGCTTATTGATTCTTATATTCCTTGTTTTATCCCTTTATTTCAAACACTATTTAATATGCTAATTGTTCACCTAAAAATAACTTTACGCTCTACCTTTTTAGCCTCTTTAGTAGACGTTTTTTCTTTCTATTAGAGCCTATGAACCAATATTGTTTAGCCCCTCTATTACTATCTCTTGACGGCCTCTAAACCTTTTTAGTTCAGTTCCTAATCATCTCTCTTGGAATCTTTGGCCTCTATCTAGCCATGTTCCAACTATCTTTATAGGAACTCTGAACCAATTTTGTTTTAGCCTACTCTTCTTTGTCCACCTTGGCTAGCTTTGAAGTACTGGCCTTCAGACCCCAAAAGTCCAACAGTCACACAGAGAGGAAAGATTCCAAGGGCATCGCAGCAGAGGCCTATGGTATTGTTGCTTCTTAACCAGATATAAATTTAGTCTGAATACTCAACATATAAGAAGTGTTGATGAAATTGAGGGCAAAAGCAGATACAGAAGCTTGTAAACTTGATTTTGTTGTTTCTAGGTAAATGGATAAATTTCAGTAAATAAATTCATATAAAGTTGTTTTATACAAGAAAGCAAACCTACCAGAAATTGGGTCATTATAGTGTTTTCTTATAAAAAGTAACATAGATGACTTGCACCTTTGAACTCTTTGCGATTATTGATGTAATAACAAAAGTTTTAATGGTATAATAATAATTGAAAAAAATTTATAAAAGACGTTTTAGATCATTTTAATAGAGAAATAAATTGATGAGAGATAGTAATTGATTATATATGATCCATATTGTGGTTATTTTATAGTGTAACTTGTAACATTAGTTTTAGAAATAAAAAATTAAATGCATAAATTCTATAGTAAAGAACCTTGTAGTCAAGTTTGATCTTGTCTAAAAATTAGATAGAGCTCCACATAAACTGTAACTTTTATTATTCTTTTCATCATAATTCTTATAAATATTAAGTTGAATAAAACTGTAAGGAAGGGTGTCATTACTGTAGTTCATATATTTGCCACAATCAAGGCTTTAGATGCCTTACTATGAGTCTTATTTAAAAAACTTTTTATTTAAAATATCCACATGAGGCAAGGTGACTCAGAGGCTTCTTTCTATGCTCTGAAGAAAAACCACATATAATAACTTAGTAAACAAGTATATAGAAAGCTATTAGATGTTAATTTTAGAAAGTATAATAGAGAAAAAGTTATAGTGAAAGAAAGCACATATTTGTGAGACATAAATATCATTTAAACTGAGGAGTTTTCATTCCTTTTTTACAAAAGGGTGACTAATGAGGTTCAGGTTGAGTAATAATTGCTAGATTTACATCCAAACTTCTGTGAAGTAATGACTCATTAAACATAAACTATATTTCACCTGTAATTGTATCAACTTTTCAAGTACTTTACTTTTGCAGTATCCTACTTAATATTAAGCTGTGTGACATATGTTATAATTATTAAGACCATCAGGGAAAATGAAATGAAGGTAGTACTAAAAGAACTATCAATGGGAACAAAGTATAAAAACTCTTATTGTAAATATGCAACATGTAAAGCATCTTAAATAAAAGTAAGTATTAATTAGTTTATTAAAAATAATAGAATTATTCTGTAACAGACAATAAAAAAAATTTGCAAAGAATAAAATTATTATGGTCAGCGCAACTATATAAAATGGCTTTAAAGGTTTCTATTTTGGTTATTAAAAGGTAAAAGTTTATATGTATAACTAGTTTTATAAAACCAAATTCTTCAACCTTGTTATATTAGCTACTTAAGATAGAATTAGTAATACTTAACTTGCATATAAACTTACATGATTTTATAAAATAGTAGATAGGGCTTATAATTTTCTTGTAATAAAAGTCTAATTCAAAATTATTTGAAAACTGATCTTTAATATCTTTGTAATCTATTATTATCTCCAAACTAAAATAAAATGTTTTTATTATTATGAAAATCAGTTTTAACATATGTAGCCTCTTCTAATTCTCCACTTCTTTGAGTTGTTATATGCCTAATAAACAATCAGGGTCATACTCTTTTGTCATAAAAAAGTTTATATCCTAAGGGGATTATGAAGCCTTGGTTACAAAATCTATATACCTTTTTTATCGCTCTACCACAGGTAATATGGCACTAAGTGTGACATTATCTTACAACTTTAGAAGAATATTCATTTATCTTGAGAAAAATATCAAAGCATAGTCTTTATGAGGGTGAGTTTTATTCTAGTAGACAGAACGTTAAGAGTCTTGAGTGGGCCTGCAATATCTAACTTTATTATATCTCTATAGTACCATCTAGTACTAAAAAAATTATATCTCTATAGCAAACTGAAAGTAAGCACTTTATCTAGCCATAATCTCACATTAACTTTAATTTTTTCCAGAATATAATATACCATAGGATGCATTAGTAGAGGCAAAATTCAAGTGTGGTTTATTATCATAATATTTAATGATCTACCATATTTAATATGTCTTTAGGCATGTGCATATAGTATGGGTTAAAAGCCACTCATTGTAGAGTCTAATCGCCGGATTGTAAAGAATTTTAAATTAACAAAGTGCAATACAACTATATTGAAAGCCAGATTTTCACAGCTACCTTAAATCTTAAATTACTTTATGATTGTTATAAATATAAG